>LOJH01000132.1:57879-80835 GCA_001685095.1 Ellobius talpinus | reverse complement strand
TTTCCTACCAACTTCAATTTTTGAATGACATGAAAAGTTGGGCATATTAATGGGGCCATATTGTATTTAATACATGGATACCTGTGTTTAAATCAAGCTAAACACATTTCTCTTGAACATACTCCATGTTCCTTCTATGGTAAGATATTTTACTACACTTCCTCCTTGGTTTTTGAAATGTGTATTGTATAATTGTGACCTCTCCTCATCCTGCTATATAAGGAGAAACACTGCAGATTCTCTTGCTCTTACGTAATTTTATTTGTACACATGGAACATGCTCTCCCATCCCTCCTCCCCGACATGCTTCCTGGACTCTGGTAATCACCATTCTACTGTGAGCCTCATTGGATCACCTTTTTAGGTTCTGTGTATTAGCTGAGTCAGGCCATACTGCCACAGCTCTACAGAATTCTTAATGGCTTAAGGACTGGCAGCTTATGAACGTTTCCCACTTTGTAGAATTTCAGCTCTCCCACCGTAGCCACTAAATGCCTAGATATCTGTATCATGTGACAATCCGAAACACCCCCCACATTTCTGAGAGCATGGGCTAGGAGCGATGACTCCAGGGTGAGGAACAGATGTACGCATTAAGCTTGGTTGTCAACACTGCAATTGGTTGGCAACATTCCCTACACATGCCTTTAAATGGCTAGGAGCTATTAAAGAATCACATCTTCTTGGCTTTAAAAAGGTATTTTCCCAAGCTTGTGTTATGTGCAAGATTCCATGTGAGACGCTGGGGTGAGGATGTGGATGCTGAGGGGTTGTGTGTGTGGAGGGGTGAGGGACAAAAATATTTTGAAAAGAAAACAGAAGCAAGACACACTAGCATACCAGCACTAGTCTTCGCTCCATGGGGAATATAACACAGGCAAANGGTGTAGTGACGTGACTTTATGAAACGTCTGTGTTTTATTTGAGCAAATAAGCATTAAGAGGTTTTATACCTTTGCGCATGGATGGCAGAACTCATGACATCAGCCCATGTCGTTTTAAGTGTCTCCAGCTGAGCCTGAATGGCCTGCTGACCCTCCTTGCTGCTGCTTCTTACGGCCTGGTCCCCTTTGCCGATGGCCATATTCAGCTTTACTTCTCCCTCCCCTCTCATGAGGAGAGTGTCCTGCGGACGGAGAAGGAGCTGTTGTTAGTGGGCACATGAAAACCTGCCATGCTAAACAACCGCTCTTCCCTAGAACGAAGGAGTCACAGCCTAGAGAGAGAGCTCCGTTTGGAAGCACAAAGATCTCAGTTCAATTCCCCAGAAGCCACATAAAAAGCTTGGAGTGCTGGCGTGTGCATGTAATCTTAGCTCTGGGGAGGCAGACACAGGCAGATCCAGGGATCTCTAGTCAGCCAGCCTAGCCTGGTATGGGAGCTCCAGGCTGATGAGAAACTCTAAAAAAAACATGGCTGGTGACTGAGGAAGGATAGGGCCGCAAGCATGTATACACTGATGCATGCGCTTTCTGCTGGCCCAGCAAGATAATTAAGGTAGGAACATCTCACTGCAAAATGAAAGCAACAAATTAACATAAACTCTAGCCTAGAATAACATAAGCTAGGTATCGGGGCATGTAAGGTCCAAAGATCAACATAAATTCTTGGAAAACTTTGGGCCACCAGCCAATAATCACAAAGCTGTTGATTGGTTTCAAGTAGGAGAAAGTTAATTTAGGCAATGAAGACACATGGTAACCTTTTCTACCTTCCTTGCCTGGCTAATTCCTGCTGCTCAAGGTCATGATGACTGAAGGTGGGCCTTGTGTTTGCAAAGAAACCTGTCACTCAATTCACAGCCAAGACCTACAAGCTGCGGTAACAGTTCACACACTGGTCTCTGGCCTCTGGGAACACAGGTATTACCTACTATTTCCATATTCCCAGCAATTCTCATACTTGTAACAGAGTAGGTATTTAGTAAGCTTGGATGGTTAACCACCAAATGAAACAATCAAACAAATAAACAAATAAAACCGAAGCTGTTAACAAACCAAAAAATGTTCCCTTTCCCAAAAGGAAAATAAATACTCCCCCCCCATCTCCCACATTTTCATTTGACACTTCCCAGACAACAGGGACCAATCCCAGACCTCTGTATGTCCAATCAGAGCAATGGGCAGCAGGTGTGGGCTGCACATACCTGAATCTGCGACAGCCGCCCCTCCAAAGTTTTCTTGTCCCCGACAGTGCTCTCCGCACAAGCCAACCTGTCTTGCACATCCTTTACCCGGGACCACATGCTCTGCATGGCTTCTTCCAGAGCTTCGTGCTCCTGCAGGGCCAGCTGACAGCTGCGCAGCTGCTCCTTGGTCACTCTGAGAAGGTTCTGGTAGCTGGTAAGGAGCTGAGCACACCGGCGGCCTCCCTTCCCTGAACCGTGGCTTTCTTTGCTAAGGAGCTGCCCTCTCTGGGAGAGCTTGTCAAGGGACTCTCTAGACAAACAGAATTTCTTTTTTTAGTTCCAGGATTCTGGATCCAGGGGAGTGAAAAATGACTGTTGACATTGGATCAGGATCCAGACAAGAGCTCATGGCAGATATGACTTTAAGATGCTGGGGTCTGGCTACTTGCCTTCTTAGTATGGTCAACACCTGTCAGGGAATGTGAGTCCATTTCTTCCATGTCTCCATCTACAAGTTCTGGCAACAGAGCATACATCTCTCTATGAATTCAGTCCAGGAAGTGGGCTCATACTCCCTCTAGCATTTCTCCACTCCTGTTTGCTATCCTAACTATGAAAGGTCCCCATGCTCTGTTGTGGATGTAATAGCTTGGATGTGAAATGTCCTCCTGGATCTAGACACTTGATTCCCAGCAGCTGGTGATGTTTGGGAAGTTTGTGGAAATTTTGGGAGGTGGATCCTTGCTAGAGAATGGGTCACTGAGGCCTTGGCATTTTTTAGCCTTGCTCCAGTTCCCATTCATTCTGTGCTTCCTGATGGCTGATGCAGGGTGACCAGATGGCTGGTCCCCTACTGCCATGTCATTCCCATCATGATGACTATATCCCCTGGAACCTTAAGCCAGAACCAAGCCTTCCTGCTTTGAGTCGCTTCTGTCGAATATTTTGTCTCAACAACAAGAGAGGTAATGAATAAAGTTGGCACCTCTCCATGCCAATTCTGCTTGCCTGTTACTTTCTGAGCTGCCTCTTCATGCCCTGACACAGGTATCCCACCCCTAGGCAGTAACCATAGCAACCAGAGACAGGCAGATGATGTGTGCAGGACTCCCATGCCTCTACTCCATGTCTTACCCCCTAACCTAATATCCCTGACTCTACCCACAGGCCATCACTGTCTGGAAGTCAAGGTGACTGAATCCATCTCCATCTCCAGGACCTGACACAATGCTAGGCATTGTGGGACAATGTGGGGTGGGGGAAGCTGTTTCAAATGTCATCTTAGGAGCCAATGGGCTTCCTTGGTGTACCTTGAGCACCATGGTCCTCACAGCTTGGAGCTATGTTAATTGGATCCAGAGAAAAGAACTCAAACCCTCGCATGACTTGGTTGTAATGTTCTGAGTTTGTAGTGCAACTTGGCCAGCTGTGCTTTGTTTTGCTGCTGTTGATGTTTTTCCTTCTTTTAATTACCAAGTAATAGTTTGTTGCCATGTAAATGTATGGTGTATACAGCAATGCGGTGGCTTATGAGCACAACGTGGGGTGATTGAATCAAGCCGGTTAATGGAGCCATCACCTCACATACTCCACATATTTTCCATGGTGGGAACATTTGAAATTATTTTCTTAGAGATTTTAAAAAATAGAACTTTCTATTTTTAGTTACATTTGCACGAGTCCAATCAACTACAACCAAAACAGAGCAAAGCAACAAAGCCCCATAATCCTTGGAAGTGGGATTTTGTACTCTTGGCTCTCATTTCTTCATTCCCCTTTAGTTCAAAGCCTCTATAAACACCAGTCAAGGGAGCCTGACCTTCTCAAGAGCACGTTTATTGGGAAAAGCCTTGCTGATTGGCAGAAACGAGAGGTCTTTATCAGAACTGTTGGGCAGTTGTGGAGGTGGCTCAGTTGGCAAAAGTGCCCATCATGCATGCACGAGGACCTGAGTTTTGATCTCTGGAACCCATGTAAAACTCTGGACATGTTGACACATGTCTGCAATCTCCATGCCAAGGATGCCGAGACAGATGGGTCCCTAAAGTTCTCTGGGCAGTTGTCCTAGAGGATACCTCAAAAACTGAAGGGGAGAATAACTTCTGTAGATGGCCGTTGCTGACGTCTGGCCTCTACATGTATAAGTGCAGACATGCATAAATTACACATGAGTGCGCGCGCGCACACACACGCGCGCGCGCGCGCGCGCACACACACACACACACACACAGACACCATACTAGGAAAAGAACATAATGTGTGCTATCTATAACTGACTGTCTCTGAGTGACTCCTATTTGAACAGCAACTTTTGAGTCACTCTGAGATATGGTTATCCAACATGACTCCCCCTCTGTAAGACACTGGGGAATTTGGAATCATTCTGCTTAGTGAGCAGGAAGGTGCGTTACCTGATATAGCGTACCTATCATGAGTTATGTAATAACTAATATATAATATATTTCACTGCTAGTACAAAATGATTTGCTCAACGAATGGCAAACATTCCTGAACTCAGGTCTTTACGCTTTTTTGTAGGGTATGTCCCTCTAATATTTGAAGGACTGGGCACTTTATGACATACCCAGATGATTGGGAGAAGCAAGCAGCACACACCCTGGCAGCAGTAGGGGGATTGGCTCAGTGTGGTGGTGCACACTCATAACCCCCGCAGGAATTGGTTGACTGCGGTAGAGAGATGATTAGTCAGAGGCCAGCCTGGTCTACACAGTGAGACTTCAAAAAGACCCCCAAAAGGAGGTAACATAGCATGAGAATGTGACTGAGGAGAACTTTGCTGCTGCCAGAAGCGGCCAGCTGGTAAGGATAGACCCCAAATCAAACACACTAGAGGTCTTAGCATCTGGTCCTAGAATACCAGAGAGTGATACTTCAATAATTGTGTGTCTCTCGACATTGCATGTATTAGAAAATTAGTAAAGGCCAGGCACGGTGGTGTGCACACTTAAAATTCTGGGGCTGGGAGATAGAGACAGGCAGATAGATGGCGTCTCTAGGACTCACTAGTTGCCAGCCCGGTGTGCTTGAAAAGCTGCTGACGAGTGAGAGACCTCCCAAAACAATAAGAGAACAGCGTCCAACAAGAGCTAAGGTTATCTTCTGGCTTCCGCATGCACACATACCCATACACACTTGGGCACTGATAAAGGGCAGTTGGTCATGAGAGGCACAAAAAGACAATGAATTTGGTGTTGGGCCACTGCCTTCTGTGCAGTTTCAGAATAATGATGTCAGGAGAAAGCGATAAAGGTCAACAGCAGCTGTGAAGAAATGGAGTCGAGAACAGAGGTCATTTACGAAGTCTGCAAGAAAGGCAGGTGTGGGCTTGGTCGAATTATATTGTAAGATGTAAGATTCAAGATTTAGAAAGCAAAATAAGTCTAATTTTCAGGAAATTAGTAAAAATGATGTTATCATTTTCTTAATTCTGTCAACATTGTCTATTTTTTTCCAGATAATGGGAATGTGAGGTGGTAAGAATTGAAATCCCTGAAAGGTGCCCAGAGAGAGAACCAAAGAATTCCAGGGGCATGTCTCAAGAGTTATCAAATTTAGTAGCAACAAGTTCTGTGCTCATGGGGACTTTATCCTTTGGTTCCACATCTGCAGATTCGACCAGCAATATACTGAATATATATTTCAAATAATCGTGTCTGTATTGAGTGCACACAGACTTCTCTCTTTCTCACTACATGCTGAACAACAGCGTGAGAGCTACTTCTACAACATCTACTTTGCAGTCTATTGTAAGCAGCCGAGAGCCCATCCCAGCCATGGGTGGACGGACATAAGCAGGTTAGAAGAAGCAATACCCCAGTTTATGTAATCGGGTGCGCATGGATCTTAATCTCCACTGGGGTCCTGGACACAGCTCCACAGACACTACAGCATGATTTTAGTAATGATACATGCTCTGCTGTACCATGTTTACCTGGTTGTTCTTTAAGACAATGAACATTGGCATATTTGACCATAAATAGGACTCAGTGAAAATAAAGATGGAGCATGCTCCGAATTAGGTCATTTTTTTCTCAGGCTATAATTTCATTGATTTGTTTGATTAAGCAGAGTAGACCCTGCCAATTTCTGATTTATATAGATAAGCATTGTCCTTCCTGAAGGTCACCGAGGAGCCCTTGCTCTAGATCAAGCTGCACTTCCTGGTAGGAAGCCTTTTACCTTAGGTTAGAGAGGCAGAGAGGGAAAGTGCTAGGGGTGGAGCAAGAATATAAGGAGCAAAACACTGTCAGTGGCGGTGGTGTCAAAGATAAGGGGACTCTATCCAGGAGAGGAGCCAGGGCAGAAATGAAGAGATATTGCGAAGGAGCTGAATGAACAGAAGGCGAGACCTAGTGGCCACAGCTTTCATGACGCAGAACGAGGGCTGGAAGCTACCATGTGTGAAGAAATGAATGGGAGTTGGGGTTCCCAGCTGTGTTTTTCTCAGTGTGGCTTTGTAGTTTTCTTATGCGTGCTTCTTCTGGCAATAATCAAAACAAGCTAATGCCAGGAAGGAAAGCTCAGGACTCTCAATAAAATCTCTAAAAGCTAAGCTGAAGTCAGAGAGAAAAGGGAGCAAACAGTGGAAACACGGATATACATGAACTACTTATCTCTGCCCATGCTTTCTGTAGAATACCACACAGCCGTAAAGAATGCAGCCTGGTAGCTGAGATATTCAGGGACAGAAGAAACCATTCCTAACAAACCAGTAACAATTAACCAGCAATCAAGGCTGCAACTAACTGACCAACCTAAAATATGGCAGCAAATTAATAACCCACTCCATTTCTGCACCGTACCTGGCAGCCAAGAGTTCTCCCAGGAACATCTCAGCTTTATGGACTTCGTTCTTCTTCTCGGACATATGCTGTTTGCTCTCCCCCAGGTTTTCTGTGCTTAACTTTTCCTCCATCTCATGGATCCACAAGCTCAGTTTCCTGTGCTGATCCTCAAAGCTAAAGAAAGGAAAACCGTCTTAGAGAAATCTTCGTGTGTCTACTAATGTCTCTATAGCTAGGTTACAGTCTCTTCTTGTGGCAATGAAGGCCTCATGGGTTTTTAGTTTACAGAGAAAATTCAGCAAGAAGCTTCCTTAAATGATCAGACTGTCACAAAGAAGACAATTTTGTGTGTATGTGTGTGTGTGAACTGATTGTACTCTAGATCCCTGAAATCCAATAGCTGTTTTCCACCAAGGTTATCCCAGCAGACATGAACACAAGGGGGGGGGACTGTTTCTAATACCCCGAGTTACCCAAATTGACTGAAATGGCACACAGCCAGGTCATTTGTAATTACCAGGGGCACAAGTCCTTGGCTTTTGTTCCTACCCAGGAAACAAAGCCAAATGAAACTTTCAGAAGCTGTCATCAGTCATTTTATTAACCTGTGATGAAGGCAGGCCAATATTCATTATAATTGAAACTCAGAGTTCAAGTACGATTGTGTCTTCACACAAATTGTTCCCATTAAGCCTTTGAAAAACGCTTTCTGTGTGTAGTGAAACCCACAGCTATTTTCACAACCTACCTCCCCAGCTCTGAAGCACAGTCCTGGAGAGCCTGCTTGTCTTTAAGGCACTGCTTCAGAAAAGCTTGGAACTCTTCATTGGCTTTTGTGATTTGCTCCTGGATGCTGCTAACAGTTTGCTTGGGCAGGTGTGCGTACAGAGTTTGTCCTTCCTCAGTTACGGCATCCAACTTGCTCTGCCCATCACTGACTGAATCCAGGACACCCTGGAAGTCGAGGTAATATAGATATCTGCTATTATAAATGAGGTTCTTCATTACAATGTTGAGCTGAGGGAATGAAGTAAGCATGAAGCAAAGCTGAGTCTACTGGGAAAATGTCTAAGGAGACTCGATGGAGAGGGAAGCATGTGGTTGATAAAATTAAGGCTCCTAATTGAGGCAGTGCGAGACAGGACAGCGATTGGAACTGAGGAGAAACCGAGAGCAGTAAACTGGAAAAGAGGAGGTTCTCATGAGGGTCCCGTTCTCAGTGTCCTGTTCTTATTGCCCCAGTCCCCTGGCTCCGCTCCCATCTCTTCACTGGCTGGCATTGTAGTCTGCTGACCAGATGGCCACTTTGCCTCTTCCATCTCTTCTCTCGTCTACTTTGCACAAAGTCTAATCCTCAGGATGGTCCTTCCTTTTTTCACATGCACCTCTTCCTCTGAAGATCTATGCCTGGGTTTCCACAGAGCAAGGGAAGCTCAGAACTTAATGCTGTTCATGTCTCCAAAACTCTAGAACGTTCCTTCGATTGTCACCTAGATATTTCTGTGTGGAATTCTACAATATGGAGGACAAGTCTCCTCTGAATTTAGCATGCCTCTTGGAAAACCAGACATGTACATGAAACAATAACCTGGCTTCTGACAAAGTGGGCTATTGACAGTATTCTATCACCCAATGGGTCATACCATTCTCATGTTCCTAACAGAGATTCTTTTGGATAGTTCTCTCATGGAGTGTAGGCTGGCATTACACCTAACAGCCTCTCGTGTCAGCACCGAGTGCCAGGATTACAGGCTTGCACCACCACACAAGCCCTCACTGATTTTTAAAAATAAACATTGGAGCTGGGAGTGTGGCCACAAGCCTTTAACCTCAGCACTCTGGAGGAGAGGCAAGTGGTCCTCTGTGAGTTCAAGACCAACCTGGTCTATACAGTAAGTTTCAGGGCAATCAGGGTTGTTATACAGAGAAAACCCATCTCGAAGAACAAACAAACAATCAATAAACAAAAATTCCCCAAAACCAAAAACATAAACTGAAACAAAAATAAAACAAGAAGAAAACCAACCAAACAAAACTCCAGAAACGTTGGTTTTGCAATACTTAGACTTGTGCTCTATTCAGAAAATTGCCTGTGAAACCCCGGACAAAATCTCACTTGAACATATTCTTCTGAAGGTTCATCTTGAATTCTGCTTTGCAATAGCCATCTTCCCAAATGCATATATGTTTTAATCAATAAAATTTAAATAGCCTGTAATAGCCATTACTCTGGTTTGAATACATTTCTACATATAGGCCCCGAATTTAAACAAAACAAAACAAAACACAAGGTATGTTTTTTTCCTTAAAAAAGAAGACAACAAACAACTCCTCAAAGCTCCCCAATAGTCTTAGAAAATATTAATGATTTTACTGCCATAAAAGTTAAAATATCTGTGTGGTGATGGTGCACACCTTTAATCCCAGTACTAGGGAGGCAGAGAAAGGTGGATCTCATTGAGTTTGAGGTCAGCGTGGTCTACAGACTGAGTTCCAGGTCAGTCAGCATTACAAAGAGAAACCCTATCTCAAAGAACTAAAAATAAATAAATAAAGTTTCATTTTGAATGACTTTTAAAGAATGTCCAGTGGGTTAAAAACAAGATATAGACAGTTCCAAGCTTGCTTTTGTTTTTCTGTGACTTTCCTTGTTTCCTAACACCTTCTGATTCAACAGCCCAACTCCATAATTGGAGGAAGAAAAGATAGACCAAAATAAGGCTCAGGGAAGGAGACAGGAGGAAGCAGCCTGGGTCTGGCCCAAGGCAGTGAGTGTGTCTGGGAAGGAAGGACATTAGCATCACGACATCCACATCAGCATCACAGCATCCACATCACCATCATGGAATCCACATCAGTATCATGGCATCCACATCAGCACCGCAGCATCCACATCAGCATCACGGAATCTATATTAGCATCACGGAATCCACATCAGTATCATGGCATCCACATCAGCATCACAGCATCCACATCAGCACCATGGTATCCATATCAGCATCACAGCATCCATATCTACATCATGACATCCACATCGGCATCACAGCATTCACATCAGTATCATGGAATCCATATCAGCATCAGAGCATTCACATCAGTATCATGGAATCCATATCAGTATCAGAGCATCCACATTAGCATCATGGCATCCACATCAGCATCACGGCATTCCATCAGCATCACGGTATCCACATCAGCATCATGGCATCCCATCAGCATCACGGTATCCACATCAGCATCATGGTATCCACATCAGCATCATGGTATCCACATCAGCATCACAGAATCCATATCAGCATCATGGCATCCACATCAGCATCATGGCATCCACATCAGCATCATGGCATCCACATTAGCATCATGGTATCCATATCAGCATCACAGCATCCATATCAGCATCACGATATCCATATCAACATCATAGCATCCATACCTGAAGATCCTGGAGCCTGGCTTCTAGAACTTGGCTATCACCAGTTAGATCAGAAGAGTTTCTGGCTGCTGTTTTTGCTCCTGAAAACCATTCTTGGAATTCCTGCATAGAATCTTTTGAAAATGAACAAAAGGAGAGATAAACCCAAAATGCTGAGTGTGCTCCTAGGACTGTCACAATAAATTATTACTGTTTCCAGCCCATTTCATCCTGCTTTTAAAAATACTTCAAAGAGAAAACAGTAAGATAGAAAATATAATGTGATTTACAGTCATGAGTATTTATAGTAGGGTGGAGAAGTTACCTCAAAGAGACTGAAAAGTAATAAAATACTTGGAATGTTTGATTATCTTTTATTTTGGAAAAGAATTTGTAAGAATGCCAGGAGAAACATGCTCAGGAATGCTAAAGACATGTGTATGCACATGTATGTGTTTGCATGTGCATGAGTGTCCATGTGTTATGTGTTTGCATGTGCTTGTGTGTGCATTTGTGTGGAGGCCAGAAGTCTACATCAGTTGTCTTCCTCTGTTTCCATCTATCTTTGTTTTCTGAGATAGGGTCTTTCACTGACCTGGGGTTCAGGATTCGATCAGACTAGTTGGCTAGTGCACTGTAGGTGTTTAGCCATCTCTGCCTTCCCAGGACTAGGAATACAGATATATGCCACCAGAGACAGCTTTTGTGTACATGCAGGGGATCCAGACTCAGCTCCCCAGGCTTTGACAGCAAGCCACTTACCCGTAAGCCCTCTCCCAATCCCTTAAAGAAAGATTTCCTTTATGGTCACTTCCTTGTTTTACTACTTTGACTTAGAAAGCCACTATGCCCCTACATCAGAGTGGAACAAAGATTCTCAGAATAGAGACAGGGAGAGGGAATTTTCTGGACCATATGGCTTCCATTGCTACAGCCTCTCCCAACATCCATCTTTACAGCAATGACTCATCCTCGTGTGAAAAAGTGTCCTTAGCTATTTGGGTAGCGGTTGCTGACCTCTTGAACAGAGGTAGTTCTTCATGTGCACAAGCTCTTATATGGAAGATCCAGGTAAAGTTCAGAATAATCAAGATGGGTAGACTCCTGTTCTCCCAAAGAGAGTGGGAAAAAATTCTTTGAGAGGTTAGAGCTCCTGGAACAGAATGGTTACCCAATCTCAGAGCATGAACAAATTTAAAACACTAATCGGACTTGAAGGTTTGCTCAAACTTTTACTGGCAGTTTCTGAATAGCCTTTGGTCCAAACAACCTCTCATAAACAGTGATTCAGACTAAAGTCCTTCAACTCACCACTGAAGTGTTTTTCCAGAGACTCCTGCATGCTGGCCTGGGTTTGGGAGCACAGCTGGCTCGTGGCTTCATGCTTCTTTATTAGCCCAGTCATTGCCCTGCCCAGGCTCTCCAACTCCACTGAGTGGTACTTCCGGCATAGACCGTTGAGATTTTCTTGGTTGGAGCTGATGTTCTTTTGTTGATTTTGAAGTTCTTTTTGTATGTCCTGTGTGATAAAAGCACACTATGAATATACTATGCAGGACGCTTATCCCACTCCAGAGAAATAATATCATTATTTCACTCTGGTATTTTTTAAAATCTGAAATTAACAATGTAGAAACCTCCTCAGTTGTGTATATTTGTGGGTGGGATTTAAAAGAAACTTTTAGCCTGGCAGTGGTGGTGCATGCCTTTAATCCCAGCACTTGGGAGGCAGAGGCAAGTGGATCTCAGTGARTTCGAAGTCAACCTGGTCTACAAAGCGAGACAACTAGGAATGTTATATAGAGAAACCCTGTCTTGAAAAACTGAAACAAACAAACAGAACATCTTTTATATATGGTAAGGAGCTATACTCATGAAACCTTATCAGAGTGATCACCTAAACAAGATATGTACAATGACAATACCAGTTGATACCTCAGCATGGATGGAGGGAATCTCATAAGGCCTCGTCCCTAGACAAAGAGCTACAGGCAGTTAATGGCTGCTGAGATAGGGAGATTCAGTCTTCTCTAGGGTCAGGCTCCCTGATAGGTTATCCAGTACCAGTTGGTCAGCCCTAAACACATGTACATATGATTAATATTAAATGGACTCAGTAGGTTATACCCACACAACAATAATAATAATTTAAGAAGAGGTAGGTTATGAATTTGAGAGGAAGTGGGAGACCTAGGAGGAGTAGAAGGGGGAAGGGTTGGTATAGAAATTATGTAAATACAATAAATACAGTACTTAAGCATATATATAAGTTATACACACACACGAAGAGATAATGATCTTTTTCAAAAGAACAATGTTGAAAAGTCAATACAATATGCATACTGTACAAACACTTGAGCAGGGTTGTCATCCGTTAACATGAAGAGAGGATGTAGCATGATTTCCTTACTTAAAGAAAATCACAGTATTCTACAGATGAAAGTGTTCAAATTAAACATAAAGATAATTAAGTGATGATAAATCATTTGAGGCTCAAACTTAAAAACTGATACAAAGTCAAATAGGCTTCTCATAGTCTTCACCCTTTTACAAAACGATACACACACACACACACATACACACACACATATACACACACACACACACCTGGCAGGCAGGACCAACAGCAATGCATTCTGTCAACTTTTTACCCGTCTTTTGCTTTTTGATGCTCCCATTAACTTTTCATACCACTAACTCTGCCGGGAGGCTGAAAGCAGACATTATGTGGTCATCACAGTCACACACTAGGAGAATAACTTTAGACGTCAAGAAGAAACATTGAAAGCTAGTTTTTGACTTACCTTGACTTTCTTCAGCCCTTCGCAATTCCCAGTTTGGGCACACCTGGCCAACGATTCTTCCATGTTGATCAGCCACGTTGTTATATCCTTGACAAACCTCTCCACTTGGGTACTCTGAGCCGTGAAATCCTTCAGGGTTCCCTTTGCTTCCTCGGTGGTTTCTTTGGCGTGCTCCAGTTTCTGCCGTAAGTCTGCTTCTATAAACTAAATATAAAGCGAGAGTTTGTGAAAGTCTGTGAGGACCAAAAACACACTCACCCGCCTGGAATTCTGTTTACGCATAACTCCATCGAGAACACATTAGGCTCACCATGGAAGCCTCTCCAGTACTAATAGCTTTTCCCAGGATGGAAAACCAGGGAGTGTGGGCTGCCAAACACATTGAGTGAAAGCAAAGAGCAGGGCTGCCGCTAACTCTGGACTTCAATAGAGTGTGGTTTGGATGGAGGTTCCAGGGAAGGGAAGAACACGTCCTAAAAGCAAAGCTGGACCAAAAGTCTGCTGTTAATTCTCCACAAGGAATAGTTACACAGGCCTGCCTGGATGTGATGATTGGAGGAACCCTGCCATAAGGTTTAACGGTGAACCAATTTTATCCTGTAAGATTGCAGCAGGGTTATTTTCTTTCTTCTCCTGGGATGAGGTATTTCAGGAAAGCTGAGTTTTGTGGTTCCCGAGCTAATAAAGGGAATTTCAACTCCTCTAAACTGAAAAAGGTCTTAATCCCACATCTCAAAGATCAGTGCTGTTTGGCAAAATCATCAAACATAAAGGTTTGATGTCTTTTCTTAACTCCCGGATCAGAGCAGCTGTAAGCAAGGAGCTAAGAATCTCCTTTCTTCTTGCTTTGCCATGCTTCTATTCCTGCTTGGCACAGCTGTAGGCTTTGCAAGCCTGGACGAGAGGGAGGTGGGTGAGGTATTCTGAACTGAAGACTCATAGGTGAATGTGAGCTGCCTCTCACAGTCTTACTTCTCTTGGTTTATGGGTCCTTTGAGAGGGAGATGCCCTCACTGCTGGACCCAAGCTGAAATCCCTAGATGACCCTGTACATTCTATACTGCCTCTTTATTCTGCCTTTTCTATGCCCAAGGCATCTCTGCATCCATCCCCAGATGGAGAGTCCTTAGACAACTTAGCTGCCCTCACACTGTGGGGTCAAAGAGTGGTCTCTTCCTTTACTCATAACTTCCAGGCTGAGGCCACATAATGGTACTCACCCCCCACCGCTTTGCCCACCTCATCTGCTGCTGAGATGCAGGTTACCCATGCAAGCATTTACTGTTTGGCAAATACATCAGAAATCAGCCAGCCTGCCTGGCAGGGGTTTAGAAACCAGATGTCGGTGAATGCCAACTGTAGGGGACAAATGAAGCTGCCCCTGAACAGTGTCACAGAAATTCTTCTACCTATACTAGAGGACAGTAAAGACATCTCACATGTTTTCCTTGGGGTGGGGGACGAGTAGGGTGAAAGAGGAGAAACACACAACAGGAGCTCACACCCCAAAGCCTTGCTCCAGCCTCACTCTGCAACAGCTTATTGCCCTCTGCTCTCCCAAATATAAGTGATAGTAATCACCATCCCTTTTCTCAGCTCTGACAATGACTGCTACTTCCTTGGCTTCCTGTGAAGCGTCCAGCATGCCCATCCATGCCTGGGATCAGCACCAAGCATTGCTAAGTCAGTTAGAGAGAGAATCAAGGACAAGGAAGAGGAAAAAAACCATGAGCACCTCAAAAAGAAAGGAGGCAAGATACCCCAGAGACTTCAACCAGGAGCTGGTGAGGTGTCAGTCAAAGCATACCAACCACACTGAGTGCTTCTAGGGCTCGGGCATGAGGGAAGCCCAGGTTCCCTGTCCAACCCAGTTCCTTCCTGATCTGCTTTCATGGTTCCTGGGACTGGAACCATTGACAGGGCCGTGAACGGACATTGGCAATCCTATCCCTATGCCCTAGCCCAGTTATGGTGTAAATGGGTTAGCACATTGTTAGTAAGAATACATATTCATGGGGGGGTCTATTCCTGTCTAAACATAAATGCACCAAGAAACAATCAGGTTGTTAGTGCATCCACAATCCTGTAAGGAAAAAAGAACTACCCTTATTATAGCATTATGATATTTGGAATGCAAATATGCAATAAATATTGACACAAATAATTTTACTTAAGCTAATGTTTAACCCCTGTATATGAAAACGCCCACATGTTGGCTACGAATTATGGTGATACAGACATATACATTCATGTACAGGTACACACATACATATTCATTTTGTATTTTGGGAGTGAAGATGTGATTGGCTGTTACGTAGTATTTACTACAAAAATCATCTTTTGCTTACCTGAAGGTCTGTGGGTGTTTCTGGATTTTTCGTTAATTCTTTAAGGTCATTGATTTTGGAATGCAATTCTTCCAATTTCAAGGCTTTGTTTTTAACTTCAGACTATGAAAGTAAAGACACAGGGGGAAGGCATCATGAGTCTGAAGACCAACGGACTACACTTGGCATCACATGCGGAGAGCTAACGGTCATGACACCATCTTGAAGCAGTATTTAGAAGATCTGCTCAACTTTTTCGCTAGTGTGGAAACCGTTACCATTAAAGTTCATTCTGAATAAGAGGGTATGTGGGAATGTCTCTTTTCTCACCCTCTTTTATTGGAAAAAATCCCTGGAAAAAATGAAGCACTGACCAAAAGCATTGAGTCAGTGAAAATGTCCACTGGGCTGCCATTTATTCATTAGCAGTGTTATTACCAGTTACTATGGCAACGCTAAAGCCTTACAGAAGCAAGCTAAAACAAATGCACACCAGGACTGCTCAGCGACTATCAACAGCACACAGAAGGCACGCTTCAAATAAATATTTACAAGACCTTGAAGCAGAAATAATTTTGGCATTTGCTATTTTACCTCCCCCTCCCCCTTTTCAATCAACAATTAACATACAAATACCAAACCAAGAATCATTATTGAGCAAAGTTGCCTATAAACTTCACAGTTCTGAGTCACAAAAGAATATTTAATACGAGAGCTCTCTCAGCTTGAAAAACAGAACCTAGTGCTTTGTGACAACAGAATTTCCAATGGCTTGAGCTCAGAAAGCAATTTATTGTACAATGTGGAACTCAATGCTGGGCTTGGTGGCTTTTTACAGCTGGGTGTTTAGGGAACTCACCTGCTGACCTACACTCACTTAGAGCATGGTGTGAAGAAAGGGCCGGCAGTAGGAAGGACAGAGCCAGGTTCTGAGCTGGTTCCAGCGCACTGATTTAGTAACCGACATATCACAGGGTCAGCAACAAGAAGCCCATCTCTGGGAGACTGAACCTTGCCACACCAAATAAGGGGTTGAGACACACAGATAGCCAAGTTTCGGCAGTCAGCACAAGAAGGCTGATTTGACAACAGCCTGCCCTACTAGAACTCATGCTGCAGGTTCTAAGCATGGTGTCACCATCCTTGTAGAGCAGGAAGATGCACCATAGAATGACACAGTATCCCATGGCGTGCCCTGTGTCTGCTGCAGATGTATCAGGAATCAAGAATTCAAAGGTTTAGTGCGTACTAAGGTGTATAATAATAATTAGTCAATGATTTTTTTTTACAATATGCTCTTGCTATATGACTAAATTAGCCTCTAACTTGCAGCCATCGTTCTGCCTCAGCCTCCTCCCAAGTGCTAAGATTATAACTTTGCACCATCATCTGACAAAGAAAGATAAATTTTGAGTATGCACTAAATTTATTTTTATCAAATTTATTTAACTGTGAATTTATTTACAATTAGACTTTTTAAAGACTTGTTTTGCCTACATGTGTGTGTGTAGTGTGTGCATGCCTAGTGTCCACAAAGGCCAGAAGAAGGTACTTGTTCTGCAGGAACTGGAGGCCCAAATGGTTGTGAGCTGCCATATTGGTGTTAGGAAATGAACCCAGGTCCTCTACAAAAACAACAGGTACTCTTAGCCACAGAGCCATCTCTTCAGGCCCTATGATTAGTTTTTTTTAAAGATTTATTTTACTTTAAAAATTGTGTATATGTATGCACATGTATGTGTGTGTATATGTGAGCATGTGTGTATACTTGTGTGTGTGCACATAAATACAGGTGCCTGTGGAGGTCAGAGGCATTGGATCCTCCTGGAGTTACAGGATGCTGTGAAATTATCAACATGGGTGTTAGGAATTGATCTAAGGTCTTTTGCAAGAGCAATATACACTCTTACCACTAAGGCACAATTCCCGTTATTCAGTTGTTTTTTCTTTTCTTTTTTAAAATTTATCTTTTATTTTATGGTATGGCTGTTTTGTCTGCATGTATGTCTGTGAACTACAGGCATGCTTGGTTTCTTCAGAGGCCAAAAGGGGGTATCATATCCCCTGGAACTGCTACAGATGGTTGTGAGTCACCATGTGGATAAAGGGAATTGAACCCAGGTTCTCTGGAAGAGCACTTAATGCTTTTAACCACCAAGAGAACTCTCCAGCCCACAATTAACTTTTTCGTATGTGTATTTAATTCTGGATTACACAGTTTCTAACAATCACCCTTTGTGAGCCTGAATATCTGACTCCAGCATAGCACACTCTACAAGTTGTAATACTAATTTTAACATCAGTAGTAACAACTAAAAAGGACCTTGGGATTCTTCACTATGTCTGAATGTTTAGTCTGTATAGTGTTCTTGAGTTCTGATACCTTTAGACATTGAAATTATATTACAAGAGCTCTCAAAAGCTATTAGAGTCTGAGATTGCCCAGTAACTTAGACAGTACAGCAAAACCAGACTACAGTTGTTCATTCAGTTACCTGTCAGGTTCTTTGTATGTGCCAGATGTTGGGTGTAGCAGATTGGGGGGTGTGGGATACCAGACTGCAGAATGTGAATAGGATCTTCCTTCACCGAAATGACAGTCAATTACATGCCTTTTGAAACAGCCCTTTCTTTTTAACCTATCTAATTTCTAATCATGTCCGTATTATTGCTATATGGTTTTTCAATTGTGTGTAATATGCATTCACATGTGTTTGTGTGCAGGCACATGTGTAAGTCTGTGCATCTGTGTGCAAAGGCCCAAGGTCAGCATTGAGTATCTTCCTCGATTGCTCTCCACCTTATATAATGAGGCAGGGTCTTTCACTTGAACCCAGGGCTCAATGATTTGGCGAGTCTGGCTAGCGAATTTGCTCTGAGGATCTCCTACCACTGATTCTTGGAGATAGGGTTATAGGTAGAGCCCCTCACCCCCAGGACATATGAGAGCTCTGGGGATCTAAGACCAAGGTCTCATGATTATACCACAAACACTTTATCTGTCATAAACACCATGACCGGAAGCAACTCGGGGAGGAAAGGGTTGGTTTGGCTTACACTTCTATGTCAGCATCCATCACTGAGGGAAATTAGGGCAGGAACTCAAGTAGAAGAGGCAGGGACCATGGACAAAGGTTTCTCATGGGTTTGTTCCCTGTGTCTTGTTCTACTTGCTCGTTCATACAACCCACCTGCCTAGGGATGGTCCCTCCTACTTAAATCATTAATTAAGAAATGCCCTAGAGGTTAATCTGATGGAGGCGATTCCTCAGTTGAGGGTCCCTCTTCCCAGTTGGCTCTAGTCTGTATAAGGTTGCATAAACAAAACAAACAAACAAACAAAAAAAAACTAACAAAAGTTCCCCAAACCCCCAAAGCCAAAAAATTCCCAACTAACTAGAACAATGTTTGCTAAGAATTTCATGTATGAATTTTAAAAATTAATACAATAAATAGGATTAAACGTAGTTTAGAATAAATAACCAAGCACAATTTTCAAAGGCCAGGTACTTTCTAACTTTCAATTTTCTCCTATTTCCATAAATAAAATACAACACAGCACCAAATATAACCCCAGCTCAATCTAGATGTCTCTTTTCCAAATGAAGAATAGCAGGCACAAAAAGTTACTAACACTCCCCGTTTGGGTTTAGCAAAGGAAGGTACCATATTTACAGAATAATTGGACACTTACTTAATGTACTTTTCTTTTATACTAATGTATGAAGTTCCTTGATAGGGGTTGAATAAAAACTGTCTCCATATGCTAACATGTTGGAAGACTTGGCGGCTAGTTGGTGGCACTGTTTGGGAAGGTCACTGAAGTACTAGGAGGGGAAGCCTTGCTGGAGGATGTATGTCAGTGGGGTGTTTATATCCTGGCCCCACTTTTGGAATTCTCTCTCTACTTCCTGTGTGAAGATGAACTGTGGTGGTTTAGCCTCACATTCCTGCTGCCGTGCTGTCTCTGCTAAGATGGACTGTATCCTTCTTGGAACTATAAGACTGAATAAACCTTTTCCCTCCAAAGCTGATTTCTGTCAGGGTTTTTATTACAGCAACAGAAGAGTGAGGAATATAAGCCCCAACTAAGAAATAATTATTAAAACTGCTTAGCTAGAGCCTAAAGAATTTTTAAAATCAATAGTTGAAGTTATGTGACTTTTGCCTTATTCCTCTGTGTCTTTGAAAAGCAGAATGGATGTAGGAATACCCATTTTCTCTCTCTCTCTCTCTCTCTCTCTCATTCCATACAATGGCATACCCTACCTCCACATGTATGTATTGTCATTTACCTCAAATTCTTTCAGGAATTCTTCCGCTCTGAGGCTGTTGTTCAGGTCGCCAATGTTTTCAGCCAGTTGTGGAAGAGAGCTGTTGGACCATCCTTCAATCTCATCTTTACTTGCGAGGACGTCATCCCAGATGGACAGGCTTACCCTTAACCTGTCCATGTTTTCTTCAATTCTCTCTGATACCTGGCAAAGGAAACAGGAGCCAGCTCATCAAAATATGAGGGTCTGGAACCCTCATTCCCCCACCAATGCTTTCATGATAAGGAAAATTATATTCTGACAAAATTTCAAAATAATTATTGTACATTTATTAGCATACCTTAAATGCCAACCAATATGTAGACTAAATCCATCAATAGAAGGGTTGTTTGAATTCTGAGACATTCACTTTTCATTCATAAGTTGGGGTCAAATGACAAAGGGTATGTCAGAATGCACAGAAGTGTTACTCACTGGATAGGATTCTACAGAACTGAGGTCCATATAAGATGGCACTGGATTTATTTTCTTTATTTAAAACTTATTTTATGTGTACAGGTGTTTTGTACTTGTATGTATATGCACTACACATGTGCAGTGCCTAAATAAGCCAGAAAGAGGCATCGCATCTCCTGGGGCTTGGGTTACAGATGGCTGTGGGCTGTTCTGTGAGCACTGAGAATCAAACTTGAATCTTCCACAAGAGCAGCCAGGGCTCTCAGCCTCTGAGCCATCTCTCCAGCCCTGTATTTATTTTCTAAGCACTTTTATTTGTAATGCTGTGGTATAGGGACAGACATTAATTAGATTTGAGCATATCTGTGATACGGAAAACATTTAGGGTCTGGCCATGGAGCTAGTGAATGATGAACGGAAAGTCAAAGTTCTAAAATACAAGCCTGATCTCTTCAGTGCAAGACTACAGCCTCTATTCCCGAAATTCATATTTACTGCACTTTAATTTTCTATTATTGGAAAATTAATATGGATATGGATATATTATCCGATTTTTATCCATAACGCCGGTGTTTTGAGAAGGGAAACATTCTAAGTTGTGATTTGTCATGCTTGTACTTATTAATGGAATTCCGGGACTGTGTCAGCAAGGTTTGTCATACTAGCTCATGCGTCTGTCTTCTCTCTCCAACTATTTTTTTTTCACTTTGGAGTTAACTCTGAAAACTGGAACTGGAGTTCCAATCTCTAGTTAATCCTCTGCTCATTTGCCTGAAAGAACCTGCATGTAGGGCGCGCACGGACTCCAAGGGGTGCTCTTACATCCAGCCACTTGTCCAAGGTGCTTTCCACATCAGTCTTGACCAAGCTGAAATCTCCGCTGTGGACTTTTTTCAGCTCAGATAGCAAGTGTTTGCCTTTGCTGGTAAAACTGTCCAACTCTTTCTGTTTAGAATTCATTTCATTCCTGGCAGTTTCATGCTGTGGACATAAACGTTTCCTTAATTAGTTAAACAACCAGTGATGAGGGTTTAAAACATTATTAGCCTTCTAAGAGATGTATTTTGCTTAACTTTATGCTGAAACTAATGGTAATATGTGAACATGTATATATATACCCAGCTGAGATATACATAAATACAGATATCTAACATATATAAATCGATAATTTTCTTGAATTAAAATTTTCTAAAAAAATTGGCATTTTTAGAAAAAGAGTTGAATTGCTAACAGGAATTATCCACATCTAGATGTCAAACAGGAACAATTGTGCAGAGAGGAAAATGCATGGATGAACATTGAAGACCACTTAAATAAATGTGCTTGCATTTTACCTTGGCAAAGACCCACTTCAGGTCCTCCTGGTCCTTCACGGCAGCTCTCATGGCAATGACATTGCCAGCACTTTCCAGAACTTTACACACAGCTGACTTCAGATTCTGATACTCTCTTACTAAGTCAATAAGCCCACAGCACTGACCCTGGCTGTAATGATTAAAGAAAATATCACTTATCATGCATCAGGAGGGGACTGAGTTCTCTTGTATTAAACCTAATATATCATTGCACAAATGCATTCAGAGATGGGCGTGGGTACCAAGAGAAAGCCATGCTCTCTCCACTGAGATCAATACTGTTGTTAGTTTATTCTGCCAAATTCTAACTCCGGTCTCCTCTCCAACTCAATCTTATGTGAGGCACCCAAATATTGCAAGTTTTAGAGTGCTTTTTTTTTTGTGCTGCTTAGGTTATTTTTGATTCTATAAGTCGAGGGGAAGGTGGGGAGGGAAGAAACCATTAACAGATAAAACAAAATAGTGTGTGTGTGACATAGTTAAATTAAGAACCTCTATTTAAAGTCATATAAACCAATCCTAATTTTCTTTCAAATGCCTTTGTATATGATGCAATAGGGTCTAAGGCTCACTTCTTTAAAAGCAAATGAGTGGCCAAATGTCCCAGCATCCTTTCCTGAAGAGATCCTCTTCATTAATTTCTCATGTAAAACTGTCAACAATGAGTTGATTGTATATGAATGAGTACATTTATCCATCTTATTTATTTATGCTCCATTTAATTATTCTTCAGCTAAAATATCACAGTGACCCAGGTAATGTGAGCCTTAAAATTCCTTCTCAGAAATAAAAAATATATATTTATGTGTTCCTGCTTGCATGTGCGTATACACGCACACATACACACGTGTGTTGTATTTATTTCTGCTACCTTTGCTAGCCATGTAAGGATGTGTGTTTAATTATGTAAAGACGTGTTGCGTTTGTTTCACCTTGCCTGCCTAAGGTATCTGTTTGCCCTAATAAAGATCTGAATGGCCAATAGCTAGGCAGAGAAAGGAGAGGCAGGGCTGGTAGGCAGGAGAGTAAGTAGGAGGAGAAATCCAGAATGAGGGAGAACAAGAGAAGAAGATAGAGAAGAGAATGAGGAGAAAGAGAGGGACAGTCCTGGCACAAGAAGTCAGGCAGCCATCAGCCAGCTAGACACAAGAAGCAATGAAGGTAAGATATACAGAAGGAAGAAAGGGAAAAGCCTTGAGGCAAAAGGTAGATACAGAGAAACAGGTTAAGTTATAAGCTCTAACAAGAAACAAGCCTGAGCTAAGGCTGAGCATTCATGAACTAATAATGAGTCTCTGTGTCATGATTTGGGAACTGGTTGGTGGCTCAAAAAGAAAAAGCCTGGTAGAGAGAGAGAGAGAGAGAGAGAGAGAGAGAGAGAGAGAGAGAGAGAGA
>LOJH01000132.1:41431-57852 GCA_001685095.1 Ellobius talpinus | reverse complement strand
AGAGAGAGAGAGAGAGAGAGAGAGAGAGAGAGAGAGAGAGAGAGAATCATTCATATGCAATTAGGGAAAGAAATGAAAGGAGAGTTAGAAAGTGAACCAGTGTTGTGGGGACTGGTGGGAGGGACAGCGATGGACTGGACAGCGATGGACTCTAGTGAGACATGAGGGGATCTTCCCATTGTTGGAAGTGATAGTGTCGAATCTGATAGCTGAGACTACTAAATGAATTTGTCATAGAATTTCCTAGGGAAAAAGGGGGAACTTTACAATAAAACTCATACTTTCAAGTTAAAATTTAACTAACTCAATTATAGGTAATATAACCAAAGAAGTTTAAAATTCTAATTGTAACATCCCACAATGGTGGATAATTACTGCTTTCAAGGAATCTTTTTTTAACATTAACTTCACATGCATTTGCATACCAAGAGAGCAACTTTAAACACAGTTCTGAAGTATTGCAGTTTTAGTGTTGCTAGCAGGGCCTAGAATACCCAGGGCTATTTAACCGTTGTCCACATCTTCAGAAAGCAACAGGTAACTTGCAGTGTTACAAACTGAGTTGGAAACTTTGACAAGTTCCGGAGGGACTTACTTTTCATGAATTAGTCTTTTAGTGTCCTCCCAGGTAGCTTCTAAGCGGTTTATCTCCCTGTCCACTTCAGGGGCAAAAGCCACGTCCTTCTGGGCAATTTGTTTTGCTTTGTCTTTCAGCCAACAGAGCTCATGCTCTCGGGAGTTTAATTCATCCTCTAGCTGGTTGAAAACTCGCAACCTGTAAATCCAAATGTTAGTTTAGTGCTAAACTACCAAAGTCATGAGCTGATACTTCCTCTCTCTAACTCCATGACCTCAGAAAGCACATATTAACACAGCTAGCAAAAGTCTCAACACAGCAATTAAATTAATGCATATTAACGGAGGGAGAAACTTTAAAACACAATTTTGTAAAGTGACCATATATTAGAAAACACCAAAAATCACCCTTACTGTTTACTGGCAACGTTTTATTGAACTTTTATCTTCTCCTCTGTTTGGTGGTCGAATAGTTCTCAAAGAAGGCTAACGTTTTAGACCAAGTAGGTGAATTCTTCTTTGCCAGGTCCTGCAAATCTTTCTGAGCTCTGGGGTCCAGGTTACATAAATAATTATCCTTCAGTATTACAGTTGTTTCATTTAAAGTCAAAAGAGCACCATCAAAATTTTATGGGAAAAAAAATCCACTATTAAAACCTAGATTGCCACCTTTAATAAAAGATTTCTGTGAGGAACGCAATCCTGATTTTCTGCCCTCTAATGCATAATCACTTGCGCATCTGTATGTGGCCCTATAGGAAGCCACTGACTCATCCACGGATTCTGGTGTTGCGCTGTAGTGTATAACATACAACTGTTCCCAAGGAGGCTGCAGGCAGATGTCCCTGTCCTTCAAACCTAGCAAATGCAGGTGTGAAGTGCCTACAGCAAGCAGTACGGGGAGCTAGCCATATATCCAAGACTGGGTAAATCCAGAAGTTTATTGTAACCTTTTCTCAGCCAATGTGTGCTTTTGAGTGGATTAGAGAAGTTGACAGGGCTCTTGAGCCCAGCGTGGGCCTTCATCTCCAGCAGCTTGAGGACCCCCCCCCATCTGCTTGGCCTGAGCTGGCCAGAGAGGGCTGGTGCTGTTTTGCATTCCCAATGCTGCTGGTAGCTTCTGGGATGAGCGACAGGGAGCAGCTCTGTCTCTCTTTACTTGGAAATTCAGTTTAACTTTTGCAAACCTTAGTCTTCCTTGCTAATTTATTGTTAAACTCATCCGATATCATATCAGATGACATAATAATAAGAGGCCTCCTGTAGTTCTGATGTAAACCACATTCCTGTCTCGGTTTCCTGTCTCTTCTGATTAGAACTGGATGAGCAACAGTGGTCTTGGCAGAGACAATGATCCTCATCAACTATGGACGCTGGTGTAAGTGCACTTCGAAGTTTCTGTCTTCAAAGCTGAAGACTGAACTCAATCTCTTGAATAGGGACAAGGTTCTATTCATAAAGTAAAAGAAAATGGTACTGGAGTCTACATTCATAGATAAAAGTCACTTCCAAATTTACTAAAGGAACTACCTCCTGGCTCCTTTGCTTTTTCGCTGAACACTCCTGGGAAAACCCCAACTTCATTCACACCTTCTTGCCTGTCTCCTGCTTCCCTCTAGGCAAAGAGTTACAAACAGTTGTGGAGAACCACTTGGCCAAGTTGACTGACATCACTTTAAATGAACGAACATGGACTTCAGAGGGCCACCCGCCTCTCTGCAAAACTGCTCTTAGCAAGGAAGGACCCATGTCTCCATTCCCTCTCCTCTGCCCTTTGTCTCCTACTCTCAAGCAAGGAGCTCGCTCCAGGCCTTATTGAAGCACTGGTAACCCACCTCTTCAGGGAGGAACCTGCTGATCCATTCGTCTCCAGAGCCACGCATTTATATAAATCTCTGATCACATTCTTTAATTATAAAAAAGATTTATTTTTATCTTGTGTGTATGTGTGAGCACTTGCACCTATGTATCCTACCATGGGCATGTCTGGCGACCAGAGAGGCCAGAAGAGGGCGTCAGATTCCCTGGAACTGGAATCAGTGCTGTGGATGGTTATGTGGCATCATGGGAGGGCTGGGAACCAAACCCCAGTTCTCTGCAGGATCAGCAGATGATCTTAACTGCTGAGTCATCTCTCCAGCCCCTCTGCCTGAATTCTTGATAGGAAGAAATTGCTTGTAATAGATAATAGGATAGGCGTGTGGTGGTGGTGCAGGCCTTTAATCCCAGCACTTGGATGGCAGAGGCAGGTGGATCTTTGTGAGTTTGAGGCCAGCCTGGTCTACAGAGCAATTTCCAGGACAGTCAAAGCTACACAGAGGAACCCTGCCTGGAAAAAAGAAAAAAGAAACAAGACAAAACAACCACCCCCAAAATAAATAACCAAATGAAAACAAAACAACAAAAAAACAACCAATAGATAATAGGATGTACCATCCTCATGTAGGTAAGGTCTCAGAGGGTCCATACATACACTGTCATTAGAAAGGTCCTAAGAAAATCAAAGATATATTAATTCCCAAGTGTCACATTTACTTTCAAGGGAAGTAGCGAGGTGTTGGGTAGAGGTGGGGGAGGAGTGGTTGACACAGAGAAACAGACAGAGATAGCAAGAAGAGACAGTTGCCCACATAGGGCACTATTAATTCTTGGTACAAAAATGAATTCCCAAGCAAAGAGAAAGCAGAAGAGACTGGCGTCTGCCAGGTTTCTGACCTGTGCTGCAGAGCCTGGCGGGTGGGCTCTTTTAAGTGCTCCCGGTCAGTCCTTTCTTCAATGTCTTCAATGCTTCTCAGCAGCTCTTCTTTCTGGTCTTGGAAAGCCTTTTTCAATACTGCCAAGGCATCTGCTTCACTCTGCTTGGTTCCCAGAAGGTTCTGGATCCTCTCCACTTCTAAAGAGAGCTGGTCCGTAGTGGCTCTACAGGAGGTCCTCTGCTCTGGGCTCCCACCCTTCAGGTGGTACTGGGCTTTGGTCAGGATGCCATCAAGACTGATGGCGCTGGGTTCTAATGCCTTCACGTCTCGAATAGCATCATCAAGGTCTTTCTTTAGGGACTCTGACTGCTTCTTACTCATGTTTTTGGTGGTTTCCACTGTTTGCCTGACTTGGTGGAGGCGAGTGGATGCCAAAGCATGGCTCTGGAGGAATTCTGCGAGCTGTGTCAGAGCCAGCTTCCGTCTCTCCACTACCTGGTTGGCCTCCTCAAAGAGCTGGGAGCAATCATCAACCTTGATCTGGAGCGGATGAAGATCCTCAGCTTGTCCCAGAGACCGCAACTTTGCCAAGTGACCTTGCAGACTCTCTGCTTCGCCCCTTTTCTTCTCTATTTCTGTGGCATGGTCCTGGAAGGGAGGAGAGTCTTTGGTTCTCAGACATACCACAGTTATTACTGATAAACAATAGGGTTTGCTATCTCGAGGTAGATAGCATATGTGACGGAGTGCCTAGCATTTATTTAATTATTCTTTATTTATAGTTCTGTGTTTGTGTGACTTGGCTTGCATGAGTGCATAC
Organism: Ellobius talpinus; assembly: GCA_001685095.1. Taxonomy (NCBI): domain Eukaryota; kingdom Metazoa; phylum Chordata; class Mammalia; order Rodentia; family Cricetidae; genus Ellobius; species Ellobius talpinus. Next base: position 53,760 of record LOJH01000132.1, on the reverse strand, counting down.
ATGCATGCAGAGGCTAGAGGTCAACACTGACTGTCTTCTTCAGTTTTTCACCCCTTCGTGGTCTCTCAGTGAACCTTTAGGTGTTTGATTGGGTGAGACTGGCTGGATAGGAAGCCTTGGGGATCATCTGCTCGCTGCCTCCTGGAACTAGGACTAAAGGCACATGCTATGCTGTCTGAAATTTTCACATGAATGCTGGAGTTAAAACTTTGGCCCTTGAACTTCCATGGTATTTTACTGACTAAGCCCTATCATTGGCCTTTAGCTCAGCAGTTGGAATTCATCCACAGGGTGCTGAAGAGATGACTCAGTGGTTAAAATCGATTCCTCTCCTTTCAAAGGACTCACAATTGTCTATGATTCCACTTCCAATAAATACAATGGCCTCCACTGGCCACTGTGGGCAGCTATATTCATATGTACTACCTCACTCACACACACATATCACACACATTTTAATATATGAATAATTAAAAATAATAAAATAAGATATTTTAAAGTTATCTATAGCAATGCTTTCAGAATCATGTTTAAAGTCCAACAGAAGATTGTCATCAATTTTAGCCCAGTTCTCACCACAGAGTGCTGTGGGACATTGGTCTTTTATCCTGTCACTTGCATTATTTTAAATGCTGATTGGCCAGTTGCAAGACAGGAAGTATAGGTGGGGTGAACAGGCAGGAAATAGAGGCAGGATAATGAGAATTCTGGGAAGAGGGAAGTCTGCAGTTGTCACCCAGTCACAGAGGAAGCCAGACACAGAGCAAACAAGATGTGACTGCCTCGCCGAAAAAGGTACCAAGCCACATGGCTAACACAGACAAGAATTATGGGCTAATGTAAGTTATAAGAAGCCTGAGCTAATGGGCCAATCAGTTTATAATTAATGTAGACCTCTGTGTGATTCTTTGGGACTTAATGACTGTGGGAACCAGGTGGGACAGGAAACCACAGTCACAAACAGAGGAACCGTCACTTGTTTTAATCTTGTCCACGATGGCTTTAGATAGTCCCCAGCCTGACAATTAAACCACTTCTCACTCCAGACACCTGGTCTCCTTGTACTTAAAGGTTTTCCTCTAGAAAGCCTGCCCACGTAAGTCAATTCTCTCTTCACCTTTGTGAAGTCAGTTTATTCAAAGACTCTGACTTGGGTCAGCTGACCAACCTGAGAATCATCCCTCTGAAGCACCTAGTCAGAAAGTACCACCTCTCTGGCAGGCTCCTTGGAGGGCTATGGACTTTCAGCCTGTGATTCTATCAGCTGCAAAACTGTCTCCTGTCCTGGAGACTGTAAGGTTTACTTTTCCTTTCTTAGCGGGGGCATACAAAGCCAGCATAGAATAAACACTTAGCAATTGTTAAATGTTTTATATGGATTCTATATAGAAACTCTAGCATCTCGATACTTGATCAATATCTGACTTTGGATTTTAATAGAACCACAATAGGTATTGTTCATAGGTTATAAATAAGGAAAATATCAATAATTCATGAATTTGGAACCATATTTATACAAAGTAGTTAATTCAGAAAAAAATGAGCTGCTGAGACACTGGAATTTGTATCAGTCTTTGATTTTGGACCAAAACAAAATAGAAAACTCAAAAATGGAAATTCTTAACATTTTATGCTCTAAATTACAGTTTTTTGTTGATGTTGGGGTTACCTAGCTGTTTTACCTGAAATCTACCTGCCCAACCCAGTGACTGGGTCCATAAGTCCAATTATCAAGCCATTTTTCATACAAACATGAAAGTTAAATTGTTGCCATGTATATATTTCAGTGTGCCGCCCCTTTGAATTCAAGGGGCCTCTTTTCTGAATACGTCTGTTTCCATCTTGAGAGAACCCATTTTACCTTGTGCCGGGTGAGAGCCACTTGATGGTCCCTTAAGCTTATCTCTGAAGTCGCTTGTAATTCGCTGAGAAAGTGCTTAATCCAGACAGAGAAGGAAAACAGCAGCTCATCAAAGCTCTGGTGCTCAGCCAGCACAGCCTGGAGGAAGTGCATCCTGTGGGGAAAGGGGTAGTAAGTGGTTGGCTGTGACCTGAATGCTTACTCTGGAGCTTACTCCCTGAGCAAAATTAAAATAGCTATACAGAAACAAACCAGGCCTCTGGGTATATTCAGACCCCAAAGCCCTGTCTTTCTCCTAGTCTTCCTGCTCTTTGGGAACCCCTGTCCACTCTGGTGGGTTGTTCTTCCTTCTCTCCCAAGCCCCATCTTTCTCCTGGTTTTCCCACTCTCGGGGAGCCCCTGTTCACTCTGGTGGGTTGCTCTTCCTTCTCTGTGCTTCTGCACCGCATTGCCATCACCAAACCTCGGCTGTGCCTGTTGCCCTAGCAGCATCAGCACCACATGCAGAGTGGCACCTCTCCCTGTGCCCGATCCCACCCATCTCCGGTCTAGGCCCTTTCCTCTTGCCCAGTTTCTAGAAGCACCCTAAACTGGCAGTCTTATTGTTCCCATACCTTCCACAGCTGCCTACACTCAAGGTGACAGCCAGGCAGGATTCTGTTAGAGCTAGGAAGACGAACTCCTCAAAGCTTGTGACGTGCGATAGTGGTGTCCTGTGTCCTGCTTGATCTGTTTCTCTGGGCCCATCTGATATAGCCTATCTGCTCTCCCACTTATCTCTCTGGTGCATGTCCATTCATTCCTGTCTTAGAACCTTTGCCCATTTGCTTGCTCTACTGTATATGAGTCAACAGAGCAACACCCATCTGCCTTGGCGTACTGCTCAGGTGTGTCTAAAGTGCCACGGTGCCTTATTGTGTTGCTTTGCCAGCATTTATCACCAGGAGCAAAACAGCCTCTTTCATTCATTTGTTTAATGATACATTTATTTCCCTTGCCCCTCTTCCCACTCCACAAATGCAGGAATTTTATTTGTTTTTTATAACGACAGAATTGGAAAAGAGGACTGACATATTTGCAGAGATCAACCAACTTAGAAAGCAAGGGAATTAAGTGATTACTGATAGGTGACTGAGATCAGAATCCAAACTGGAATTGAAAATAGTAACTCTCCGATATTAATACATATTCCAGTGGGTGTACATTCAGTTTCTCTGCAGACTATCTTTATGCTCCACGTAGCTTTAACTTGGTTGTTGATTGACGGAGGAGGGCCCAGTCCGCTACGGGCAGCACCATTCCTAGGCAGGTGATCCTGGGCCAGCTGAGGGGGGCCCTGTCAGTGAGCCAGCAAGCAGCCTTCCTCCGTGGTTTCTGCTTCAAGTTCCTGCCCTGACTCCCCTCAGTGGTGAACTGGGATTTGGAAGTGTAAGCTGAAATAAGCCCTTTTTGTTCTCCTAAGTCTTCATCATAGTGTTTGATCACATGGAATGTACTATGGAACAGAAAGATACTGGAACATCTTGCATGCATAGCTTATACTTTCATTCATATATATATATATGAATCTTGATATATATATATATATATATGTTTTAAAGCCACTCAAGATTAAGTTTTGCCCACTCTATTGGCTTTATATATATAATGTATGTGTATGTATATATAATGTATGTATATACAATGTATGTATATGTGTATATATAATGTATGTATATATGTGTGTATATATATGATATATGTATATGTATGTATATGTAGCTTGTACTTTCAATGACTTCACATGCTTGTGTCATCTAAAAGTCCTTCCATTCTCTCTGGGAGTTAGTAAACAGTCCCTGTTCCAAGGGAAGCTTCTTGACTTTGAAGAACTATTACCGATACCTCTCTGTGACTTTCCCCCAGGCACACAACCAATCTCTTCTCCCTCCTTTCTATAGTTCTCTGTGCTCGCCCCTCTCATGCCCCTCTCCTGGGTTTCTTGTTATCCTCAGCTTGGTTTTAAAACCACTCAAGATTAAGTTTTGTCCACTCTAATGGCTTTGGCACCTGGTATGGTGCCTGGCATGCAGCGGGGACCTTGTCAACGTCTGTTGGTTGACTGCACAAATGAGAGATAACAAGGAAGCAAGCATAGATACGATGAAAGGGGCGAATGACCTCCCGTGCCTAGCAACAGAGTTTCATTTCAGAAACGCAGTGAACAGTTGCTGAGTAGGTGAACTGTCTGGCAGCCAGAGAGGTTAAAGCGTGTGCAGAACCATAGTTGCTAGATATTTGATCACACTATGAACCCGGAGTTTCTGTTAATTAAATAAGACCTTGGGTCAGGAGGCAGAGCTGGTCAGTTGACAGGAAGTAGCCATAGAGAGTTGGAGGGAATACAGAAAGGGGTTAGAGAAACATAAAGAAAGTAGTAGGGAGGGACTTTGAGCTTGGTGGTTCTTTTTTGTTTGGGATGGCAAATAGATGTTCTCTTGTTGGGTGGCTGGCTAAGGGGGAAGGTTAGCTGTTGCTTCTCAACCTCTCTGGGTTAGCAAGTTTTGACCCCAGTATCTGATTCCAGAGTCTTTATTGATAAAATAGAATGACAGAGACTTAGCTGAAAGTTGTATTTGTGGCTACAGAGGCAGAGGCGGTCCTGGCAGGACTTCTGAGTCCCCACCTGGCCTCAACCTGAGCAGCTGGGCAGTGGTTGTGAAACCTCAGTCGGTAGCTGAACCAGCCATAGATTCAGATGCAGCTGCTATGCCAACAATAAAACCACTGGACATCAATACCAGTTACAGGCATGCTTTTAATTAGAAAGATCCATATGCCAAATATTAATCCTCAACTTAATTAAGATTTAATCTATTTTGACCTCCATTTAATGCTACATCATTTTACTCTGTTTTTCCAAATGGGTACATTGGCGTGATAGGGAGGAGCCGTTGTGTGTAAAACTCTTCTGGTTGAAGAATAAATAACACATGAGGCAAAATATTAAAAGCCATTTTCTCCCAAATATAATAAATAATACAAATAAAAGCAACCTTCTCTATTCAATGTGTTTGAGCTGGGTTCATCATTTGGCCCATTGTAAGAGCAATGCTTGGCATCCAGGCTCGCCAGCAATGTTCACGCTTGAGGACCTCTGGATCCAAACATGACAGACAGATTAGTTTTCATCTCTTCTATAATCTTCCCTTGAACTGCCACATTAAGTAAAATCAAACGAACCACACCATTCACCCTAGCAGACAAAGGAGCATCATTCGGGGGCCCTTTGGCAAGGAACCAACCTTCTGTTGATTGTCTGTGGTAAGTCTCTCCAGCGCTCATCCAGCTGTTTCAACTGCAGCTTCATCGCTGCCACATCGTCCTTGGAAGCCACAGTGAACAGGGTTTCCTTCAGTTGCAGGAGATTGTTGTATACCAAGGCCTGGGACACAACTTCGTTTTGCAGAGCCTGAAGAACAGTGTAAGACAGGCCTCACTCCAGCAGGACTGACCCAGAGGTCTGCTTGAGGTTGGCTTTACATTCTTGTGTTATTCATAGAGAGTTGTTGTTACTTGGTTTATCATGGGCTCTAGGCCACCTTTAACACAATTTTTTAAATGATTTTGAGTCCTGTTTGGTTTTTCCGTGTCTGAGTAACAGATAGGCAAATTTGGAAGCTGTGTTTCTCTGGCAAGGAGTAAACTGTGTAGACAAAGAGAATCAAGGACAATCTACTGAAGAAGAGATTGCCACGCTTTTAATTTAAATCAAGATGTCACTCCAGGCACTGGGAATATGGTGTGGTTGTATGTTAGAGACTTTCTTAGGCAAAATTAAAGAACTTAAGGGGGTGTTAATTTTTTTCATGCAATACAACTGCTTTATTTTTATTTTTGATGATTAGGCAATGAACATCTTGGATGTTCTGAGGCCATAAAAACCTTTGGCTCTTGCTAACGAGAAAAATCAAAGATGATGGCATGTGATTAAATGGTTAAGTTAAAGTGACCACAAGAGAGATCACATAGCACATAGTAAACACTTATCAAGAGGCTCCTTTTGCTTCTCTGTGGGGCCCTACATCAGATGCAAACAAAACTGCAGAGGCAGGAAAGGATGGAGAACCCTTCCATGATAACAAGGAAGACCCACTGTAAGTGTTGGACTCAATGCTGGGGAGGATACAGGAAAGAGAGGGCCTGAGAAAAGCAAGGCCAGGAGGTGAGCAGCATATGCCCACTTTGTCAGGTCACAGCTGGGGGGTGGCAGGGCAGGCTTGGCTGACTGCAGTGTCCAGACCCTGTGGCAGAGGCCTCTGATCTCTCTTTGTCTTCTCACTGGCTGACACTTACTCATTTTTATGGCTTCAGTGTTTGACACAGTACCTGGGTCACAGCAGTCTCCTGTCAATATTTTTATTTTGTTTCATTGAACAAATGGAAAGATTAACAATGGGATAAACACAGGCATCGCCAAAGTGGAGAATGGATTTCTAGTTTTATTTATACAGAAAGGAGCCATGGCTCTCCTTCTGGAACCTGCTTTCCTCACTTGTAAAAGGGTCAAACTGAGCTGTGAGTCCCTTCACCCTTAGGGAAGCCCCAGGGTTTCTGGAAAGGGACTTTTGGGAAGACAAAGAGCATTCAAGCTTTGTAAGCCAGAGTGGGAAAGGACAAGGGGCATGGCACCCTCCCGGTGTCAGGGAGGGAAGAAACAGGAGGTGGCCAGTGTCTTCAGACACTTCAGATATCTCAGGGGAACTATTAGGAAAAATATCAAACTAGCAGGTCTCTGCTTCTTTCGCTAGTTACACTGAAGAGTGATGTCAGAAGTCAAGAAAGAATCTATTGTACAATAGGGCTCTTTTCAGAAGCAATTTTGCCTGCTGACTTTTTTGGCTCAGACAGCATCCTCCAAACACATTACTAACATCCAAATCAGCAATATTGTCTCCAGCTTTAATAATGAAAATGTTTTTTATTTAAATTTAGAATATTGGCTTCCCAAGGATGCTTTAAGCCACAGTGTCTTTCTATCTTCCTATTGGGGTTTCATTTTTTTCTTGTCTTTCTTGAATGTAACAATCATTCTTGATTTCTTTTTACATTCTATTCTTTTTTTTTACAAAAACACCTTTTGTTTTAAAAAATCACCAATATTCAAAAGTGGAGTGATTACATTTGCTGCCAACCTCACCCAATCTATACATTTCTAACTCGCCCATCCTCCTCCTGGAATGCCAATTATATTCAGACGCTACACATTGTATTACAGGGCTGTCTAAGACTCTATGGACACAGGCAACTGCCAAGCCCCCATTGTTACCATGTCTGTGAGTCGGGAGTGCCCTCTTTCTTTCAGCACACCTTGACATCAAATGGTGCTGTGGGGATGGCTAAGGGACTTAGATACCTCATTCATAAATTAACTTGAAAAATGCAACCATACAAGATCATTCCATTCCCCCCTCGCCTTCCTTGAACTTGCCTGTATTAACTGTATTTCACTCTCCACTTTGACTCTGTCTGCAGAAATGTCCTTTTCTGGCAAATTGGCTATGGCTTCGCATCGCTCTAACCAGGTCAGAAAGGGTGACAGCTTCTTCTCCAGCCTAAAGAAAGAGATAAAAAGATCTTACTTTATCCAAGATGGTTACCCTAGAAGACTCGTTCTCTCTAGGCTGGCGGGTCTGACATGAACTGTTACAAATGATGCTCATTGGCTGTGTTATTCCTGCAGACCAAAGGAATTAACTTCATTAATTTTCATGCTAATTCTCACGCACTTGCTCGCATCTGTACAATAGGTCAAGATACATACACTACCTCTCCACTCTCAGGCTTCCTTCTCAATGGATACCCTGCAGTAGGCATCCAAACTCACTCATCTCATATCTAGGGTGACTATTTCCCATCACTTATAGAAACACTCATCTGGACTCCCCTATCCACCATGGAGAGCAAGGCAAGAGCTAATGCTGCTCACCTCTGCCAGTGGGCCAACAGGTCCTCCAGTGCCTTCTGTCTCTCCTTGGCCTGGTGCAGTATCTCCTCATACCGCTGCTGTAAGGCCGCAGCCTCCTGGGTGCAGGATTCTCTGTTCACCGCCTTCTGGGCGCTGGCTGAGAAGGTGGTGACTGTGCTGTTGAGAGCCTCCAGGGCCTGACAGAGATCCTGAGGAAAGAGCAGAGGAGACAGGAGCGTTCTGATTAACAGGAGGTGTGGGCCAAAATGATTCACAGTACCTGCAAATGTAGATGTCAACCTATGCACTGTCTACTTTCTCTATACCCATGCCAAGCTCAATTTATAAATCAAGAATGGCAAGTGACTAACAACATAAATGAAGACAGTTATAATTACACCCTGTAACTGAGATGGTTGGTACTGGCTGTCAACTCGATTGGATCTGGAATCAACTAAGAGACACGCCTCTGAGTGGGTCAATGAGGATATTTCCCAGGAGGTTTAACCCTCCAGGAGCACTCCTGATAGAAGGAGGCCTGAGGGAAAACTTGTCACTTTTTGCCTGTCCACCTTCATCGTTTGCTGGTGAGTATACCTACTCCGCTGTTGCTGCTCCTCCTGCTGCATCCTCTGCCTTCCAATAAGGAAGACAGTCGTTCTTCAGGCATCCTCCAGACCACCAATGCCTGATTGGAACTGCAAATGGTCCTGAGGATGGTTCTCAGGTTCTCAGTCCCTCCAGCATGCAGACAACGCCTGCTGGGCTACCCAGGGTATCCTGTGATCAGTCTAGTAAACCCCCTTATGTGATACACTCTGTCAGACCCTTTCTAGTGGAATGAAGGTTTTTTAAAAGGTTAAAAAAAGGTACGATCTACTTATTTCTAAGATTTTTTGCTTTAGTATCATTAACTTGTGCTTGACTTTAGGTAACTGAAGTCCCAGAAGTCGGAACTGTGGCTGAGGGAGACAGCTGGGTGGCAGTGACAGCGTGGCATGAACAACAAGGGCCATTTTCTCAGCGAGACCCATCACAACCCATCCACCTCTTCCGTCAGAAAGGCTGCCACGGAGTTCAACAAGCCAAGAGTGTCCTGCTATGATTTTTTAGCAAGACGTGTCAAATGTGAGGAGAAAGTGGCTTCTGGGATGCAGAAATCTGAAGGGAGACAGACTTTCCTGGGGCTGTGGCCTGTGAGCTATCTCAGCAGGTAAAGGTGGCTGCCATCAAACAGGATGACTGACTGTGATACCTCTGACCCACATGGTATAAGGAGAGAACCAATTTCTGTAAGTTGTCTTCTGATCTCTACACCACTCCTAGTAAGAAATATGTAAATGTAATTTTTTTTAAATCATGGCGACTATGTTCAGGGCAAGATCATGTATTAGACATAACACATCGAAAAAAAGAATACAAGGCTGTACAAATTGAACAACATCCTTTCCAGATGTGTGTTTGCTGATCATCTCTTCTCTGTGCCTGCAGCTCCCTTCCTCTGTAGTAGAGACAAATCTGTTGCATACATGGTTTTAAAGCAGGGACCATGAATGTTGTTTTGCTCCTCAGTCAGCGTGTTTCCTGTGAGTGTCTCTTTGTACGTGATTCTTGATTTTTGCACCTTTCCCTGCATTCTCCCAGGGCTATGGGTTGTCTTGCTGAAGACTGATAGTGATCGGAAGTCACATAGCCAGGTCAAAGATGCCAATTCTTAGAGTTCTTTTTTTTAGTGGGGGGGAGAGGAAATTCTCTCATATCTAAATGTGTCTGGTTAGCGTCTAAAATTCACTCTGCATGCATCATTTTTTCTTACACATAAAATAGTGGAGAGGAGGACAGGGATTTCTTAAAGAGCTAATCTGAAAACATCACGTATTCTGATGAGAAGAGAAACATCTATACATACATGTATAAGTACATTTATACATCATATATATCTACGTGTGTGTGGTATGCAAATGTATGTTTGCATGTGTGGACATGTGTGGGTACACACATACAGAAACTCAAATTTGAGGTTGGGAGTCCTTTTCAGTCACTGCCCGCTTTGTTAGTGGGTGCAAGATCTCTCCTGAACCCGGAATATCTCTGACTAGTCTAGTCATCCTGCCCTTGTGGTCCTGCCTCTGCCTCTTGAACATTGCAGAAGGCCACTGTCTGATTTTCCATGGGTGCTTGGGATCCAACAGGTACTTACGTACAAGTATCACACATCTGCCCTGCTCAGTAAATATCTTTTAAATGACTATCCCCTTTATAAATATATATTTATTATAATATCATAATTTATAATTATTATAATATTAATCTTATATAATATATAAATGTTATATACTTTTTTAAATGGGAGCTAATTTGCATACTCAGATGTTTTGTTATAAGAAATGATGTTGTTTGAACCATTTAATTCCTCAACTAACTTAAAATATTTCCAAGTTTAACTCTCACAATATTTGCTGTTTTCCTTTCAAGTAGGAGTAACCAATTTTTTGAGGGGATAAACATGAAAAAGTGTGGTGATGAGCTCTTACCATATGCTCTTGGAGAACCTTGTATGTCTCTGCAACTGAGGAACATATTTTAATAGGATCAGCCAGCCGCTCTGCAAATTCAGACACAGATTGCCAGATCTAAAAAAAAATGGTGGGAAAAAAGTAATTTAAGATACATACCAAGGCAGAGGAGGTTATTGAGGACTCGGCAACCTTTCTGTTGTAGATGAGTTTTTGATGTCATGATTGCATTTTTAAAAAAGGCTTTTTAATAAAATCTAAAATCATTGCAAAGATACTAAGACTTAACCTTAACACAATGTATAATGACGTCTGTACATCTCAAGGTTGCCGTATATATAGTGCTGAATGTAGTTTCTAACAACTTGTTGGGTTGTTAACATGTGGTCTTTCTTTATTGCTCCTTTTCTGGAGTGTTTACTGTATTTCCATGCATTAAATATGTAACTTTACCACACGTGGGCCAGTTCTCACCTTTGTCAGATTCTCTTCAAACTTTTGCTGCTGTAATAAACGTCCCAGGACCGTCCCTTCCAGGCCCCGGGCGAGTTCACGCAGCTCCTCCCAGTATCTTCTTATTTGGGTCAGCTTGGCTTTGATGCGAGCAGACTCCCCAGCAGTGACGAACTGGACAAAGGACTGGGCTTCTTCTTCTAACCCTACAATGCTGTCAATTTTGCTTTCTATTTCTTGAATTGTGACCTAATATTTGAAACAAGAGGAAATGTCAGTGAGGCTGAGTAGGCTCACCTTTGTGAACTGACACAATAGCAGGAGAGACTACCATAGGACAGCATGCTTAACTGACATCTAAACACATTCAGGTCAGGGGCAAGCAGCTGCAAACAGATGCCACCTGCTTCCTGGCCTCATTTGGAAAGAACAGACGCTTAGAAGCACATGAAAAAGTGCTTGGCAATGGTGGCTGTGTGGGTTGGATGCGGAAGAGAGAGATGGCCACGTCTCGTGATGAAATAAGCGAAAAGCTAGCCCTGTACCCTCACGGTAGTCTGGAGACAGAGGAGTATGTGGTTTCCTCATTGAGAAAATATTAAAGGTCAGCTGGTCTGGGAAATCTGTGTGTTCCAGAAACTTCCAAAATCGGTCATATTTGCACGTATTTAACCTTGCCAAATGTAACTGAGTATGCTGCATTTACTAAACCCTTTCTAGTCACACATTAAAAACAGCCTTTGTTAATTTATCATTTATTCCTTTGGCCAGTGGTTTCTCACTACATAACTCAGCAGTATTTTCAGCCTCCATCATCAGGGACCAGACACACCCGGTCTAAGAATTTTAATAGCTGACAAGTTCTCATAGGACCTGGGATTTCACTGCTTTCTTCCTTGGCTAGGTATTCTACAGAAAAATAATGTGTACATATCATCCATTTAATCTGGGATAGACAAGATACTTAATAATGTCAGTCATTGCAGGAAAAGAACTGAGAGCTGCGTAGGATGTGTGTACATATACGTGAGCAGCAGTGGAGGGGGTTTCTTGTGTTTCTCAAACACAAGAAAATGCAAGTCATTTCTCTGAGGGGTGCGAATCAAGCAAAACAATATGAAAATATCAAATTGAAAATACTGTTACCCTAGGAGAGATGAATCTATGAATTCTGTCATGATGAGACAATTGGAAAGAGTTTGGGTCACCTTAAAGTCTGTTTGGCATAATCTTTCATTCTCAATTTTTATATGCATGGCTACATGGGGTACCTGGTAGATAATTGTTATCTGAGCATAAAAGGTCTCTGTTTCTTTTGGTGTCTTATTGGATTCTTTTGAAAAAAACCACTCATAGTTCAAAATGTGTATTGTCTAATATACATCAATAATTTGTCTACATAATCATGGCTTATAACAGAAAGAACAAAATTATGAGTTCTCAGGCCCATTCATCTCGTCAGCAAATTTGTGAACACAAGCCATGGAATTAGATCATGAGGGTGTGTGTGTGTGTGTGTGTGTGTGTGTGTGTGAGAGAGAGAGAGAGAGAG
>LOJH01000132.1:9897-31279 GCA_001685095.1 Ellobius talpinus | reverse complement strand
ATTAGCCAATAAGAAACTAGAGCTAATGGGCCAAACAGTGTTTTAATGAATACAATTTCTGTGTGGTTATTTCAGGGCTAAGCAAGCTGGGCAGCCGGGTGAAAAACTGGGCCCTCACCCTTACTACAAGGACATGCATATTTGCTGCTGTATGAAAGTATTTATATATTTATGTACTTAGGTATATATACTTATATATAAGTATAGTATATGTAAGTATCCTTATAAGTAAGTAGTATATTCCATCTGCACATATATTTTAATGTCTATCACTAGACTATCAGGAAACAAGTTGACTAAAATAGTTTATTATTAGGGAGTAAGGATGTAGTTCAGTGGATAGTTGGAATTTAAAGGGTTGAGGTCCTGGCTTCAATCCATCACCAAGAGGTTATTATATACACATATGTACACACACACACATATCTATACATACACATATATACAATTACACAATACAATATTCATACACATATTCATATATATCCATAAACACATAATGTATATATATATGTTTACACATATATGCACATGCAAATATACATACATCTATAGATACATATATACACACATACATACATACATATAATTCATTTGCTTTTAGTTCTAATCTTTTGCAAGAGTAAAGTCACCTGAAACATCTGGCATTTCAAGTAAGTTATAATTTTGCAAACTAAATTGTTTAGGGATTTGTCCTCCAGGATACTCTGAAATATGCAATGTTTATCAGAAAGAACAGAACAGAACTGCCAAGCGCTTTGAACCATTTAACCAGTTCCCTCTCCTTTCCCCCCTCTCCATCCCCGTCCACAGAAACTATTCTCCATCTCTCATGAACATTGGGCACGTGGCGAATAAAGAGGACTCTCTACCTGGTGATGGAGGAGCAACTGTTGGGCCTCAAACAGATTTTCCATGTCCAGGATCTTCTCAGCCTGCTCTTGGCTTTCTTGGGAACCAGACATCAGCTCCTCAAGGGAACTTTTCACTATTTCTTTGTATTGAACGCACTCTCCAAAGTTGCTTAACATCTCTTCAACCTAAATTTTTCATAGGAAAAAAAAGTAAACCATATGCTAATTAACAAAGTTTGCGGAATATTTTTAACACGGAGATGAGATGGACAAATCAGCACTGTACGCAGCTAAGCTATACAGTGAAATGCTTTAGTGCACATCATATAGTGGTTTAAAAGTTTTAATGTATCAACTTTCATTTTATGTGAATAAGAGTTTTGCTTGCATGTATCTCAGCACTTCATGCATGCCTGGGGCCTGCAGAGGCCAGAAGAGGGTTTTAGATTCCCCTGGGCCTGGAGTTTCAGATGGTTGTGAGCTGCCACATGGGTGCTGGGAACCTGGCCCTCTGGCAAAGCAGCCAGGACCCTTAACTGCTGGGCCAGGGCTCCAGCTCTCAGAAATAACTTCTCTAATTAAGCTAGTTAATCCTCCCATTAACCCACACATGAACATTTTGTGTTTGTAGAGATGCAGGGTCTATTGTCTTACCCAAATTCAAATATATTAAACAGTTCTGTTTATCAGAACGTACATTACACCCCCAGAACTCATAACTTCAAGGTTTATGTCCTTTGAATAAAATTACTCCATTGAAGCCTATGATATAGTATATATTTTAAGCATATAGATAAACTGTGTCTTAGCAGCTAAAAATAGATCCATATATGTCTAATTTATATTGTCTTTCATAGTTTTAAGTAGTACTTAATTGTTCAATGACACAGCCACTTAGAGGAACCAAGAGTTTCATTTCATTGAACAGTATTATGCACCCTATTAAAAAACAATCTATTCTAAAACTAAGAAAAAAAGAAATAACTTGATAGAAAACATAGAATAATAAAGTTGTGTCTATTTTATACTTCATATCTTGGGGTCCTTTAGTTATAATCTCATGGATATTGACTGGCTACAATAATGCCTTATACAAAATGTTGAGTCCATGCTATTTAAAACCACTAAGGGAGGAAAAACAAGAAAGAATAGAACATTTGTTGAAATGTCCATCAAATACTACTTTATTTAGTATTTATTTGGTAGTTCTATACCATCTTCCCTTCCCAAACCCATGAGCTTTAAATTTGCTCCATGTGGCTTCTCAAGCTTCCTATGTGCACATGGATGAGTGGAAGGGGATCCTACTAGACATGACATTCAAATGCTTTAACCTGTAATTGAATATTCCTTATTCCACTAGAATGCATATTACGTTTATATTGAGTAGGGCTCTGCTAAAGTGGAATTTTCCTGGTCAACTAACCATTGATGATGACAATGTATTATTGGTATTGGTTAGCAGCTAATGAAGACTTATCTGCCTCAACACTCTTCCAAGTCATTTACCTGAATTTAGTATTAAATTCAGTACTAAATTTGGTCTTTGTCACTGAATTTAGTCTTTGTCACTCCTTCATTAGTGTTTTTTTAAATTATGCTTTAAAAGTAAGGAAATCAGGGCCTAGAGACATTGAATAAAAATGTCAAGATTATATGGAAATAGGATATAAACTTTAAGCTTCGTTGCTGGGTTAGTCTGACTTTTAAAGCATATTTATTACTTTTTCCTTTTTCTTTTCTGCTATTTCTTTCTTTGTTTAGAGAGAGATACATTCTTACCATGTAGCCTAGGCTGGTTTTGAACTTGTCATGGAGGCCAAGTTGCCCTTGAACTCTTTGTTCTCCTGCCTCAGCTAGGATTACAGGCATACACCACTACACCATGCTTCTCAAACCCCTTTGCATGAACTTTGAAACACATCTTTAAGTGATAACAAAATAATGATGCTTCCAGCAATAGCAAAAACCATTTAACTGATCATCTTTGGACTTCAGACATAGGTCATCAACTTGAACTACCCAGTTCAATATCATTGTTCATAACTCAAGCATCCTGTGCATCTTTCCTAACAATCGTCAGACAAATAACTATGGTTTCTCTGTGAAACTACTTGATAATCTACAACCAAAATAAAGATGGCCCCACAGCCTCTTTCCCCTTCCACTATAGCCTCCTTCCCTAGAACTCTCTGTCGAGCGTGGTAAATGACATTACCTCTGACAGCAAAGCCACAAGAACCTTGAAAGAACTTGATAACTCTGCCAGCTCATCTCCTCGCTTCTGGGCTTCTTTCTCAGAAGAAACGTCAATCAAATGCTTAAGCCTGGATTTCAGCCAGCTGAGGGTCTCTCCTTTTTGGGTTATGTAATTTCTGATTTCCTGATTTGAAAGAACACTTTTTATTAACAAAGAGTGGTCAGCAATCACGACTATCTAGCCAGAAAGAATTAAACCCAAGAAGGCTTGTAAAATGGCCGTAATCGCGTGACCTGGCTATTGTATCACAACAGACTGATGAGAACAAGAGAGCCCATGGTGCTCTTCACACTCATCCTGAACAACTACTAAAAGGAAGGGCAAAGCCGACACTGAGCCTATTTCCAAAACCACTTTCAGAATTAAATTAGATGCTTATAGTTCTTTCCTTGATCATAGCAAACTTGTATTACGTTGACATGAAACTAGCCAGAAAAGATTTATAAGTGGGGCCAAGATCTAACTAGCAGGGAGGGTTCACTAGCTACAACACTGCTGAGATTCCAAAGCCTTAAGTCTCCAGGACTAGTTGTAGAGGGCATGGTACCTGGGGCAACCAGCTATGGTTAGTCCAGGGCAGGGGAAAATGCATAGCAGACAGGAAGCAGGTAGCTTCAAAATTGGTCTCTGCATTCCAAGATAAGATTTTCTTTTTTTNAAAAAAAAAAAAAACTAAAACAGCAACAAACAGAAATTGCATTCTCTAGTACCTTGGGCAACTATATGAATTAATAAGAGAAAAAGAAACACAGAAGACAGTGGCAGAAAGACAAAGCATTCTCTTCGATTTTAGTAGATACGTGGTTTTCACTCATTAGAAATGTTGAAAGAGAATTGCACTTTAGTCTATGTATACCAAATGAAGTCTTCCTAAGAGAGAGGGCTGCTGTGTGCCAGCTACAGAATAAACACGATAATCAGATCTGCAGCTCTGTTACCTTGGCTGGGTTTGTTGCCTCTAGAGCAGCTGAAAGGAACCAGTGCAGTTTGATTACAACAGAGAAACACTCAGAGAATCCCCTACTCTCTCTGTGTTCTCAAGTTGTCTGGTTAAAACTGTATTGTACAAAAGCACACAGCATTCTTGTTTCCGGTAACAACTCTTAAATCTATGCTGTGTCATACAATCATGAATGCTGTTTCCTGCTCCAGAGTTCCCCATTAGGTAAATATGCATCAGAGGCATCACTAAACATGCTTAATTCTCAAAGCGACTAAGAGCGCCATAGAGGGGAGAAAAACCTACCCTTAGCACAGTAATACAAAGAGATGTCTTTAAAGAACTATATAGAAATCTGATTTTTTATAGAACACAAACACATGTGTGCGCGCGCACACACACAAATACACAAACACACACACACCAAACAAACAAACCAGTTACACTATGAGTGTTTAATTGCTGGAACCTTTCCTCTAGAAGGGACCAGCTCAGAACTTACATCTACCATGTGTTTAACCTCATCGTGGTTGGCAGTGTTGATGGCTTCATCCTTGATTTTCTTCAACCGTGCCTCCATTGCAGACACCCAAGATGAGAACTCAGAAAACCTGAAAGCATGTAAGAATTTTACTGCAAAAGTGGCAAACTGTCAGGAAGGTGAGATACATTTATATTTTGAATTCACAGAAATGGAGCCAGCAATGACTAAATTGAAGGTGCTTTCTGGAAACTTTACCCTGAAGACCAAGGCAAGTGTGAGGTCAATAACAATAGCATCCCCTGTTTTAGAGCAACCTCTGAAGAAATGAATTAAGGCAGACCGGAGCTGTCTCTGGAAATGCCCAGTACCTGCCACTATAGTCCTTCCACTTGTCTGGGTCATCCATGAGCATCGTGTATGTTCTGTCAATGGAAGCTCTGAGCTCTCTGAGCACCGTGTGACAGGCTCCAGATGTGTCCCTGACTGGGTCCCGGACTGGAAGCTTCACACACAGTTCCTCTATGAGCTGCAGCCTCTTCTCACAGAGATGATGAGGACCCTTGTCACCGAAGAAAACCTAAGACATGACAAACACTTTCACTACCCTGGTGTGAAGCCACGGATCACCTCTGTATTCTCACAGGAGAACTAAAGACAGATTCATGGGTGGGACTGGAGGGGGCAATGTGAAAGACCATTTTCCTCAGACCATCACATCTTTAAATACACGTATGCAGTAGGTCTTTCTATGGTGCGCACACACCCTGTGTTCCTTGATGATCTTCTCGCTGCCTTCTTGTGGCACCAGCTTGGTCTCTCGCTCCAGCTCAGCTCTGCACTCTTCCACAGCAGCTGAGAATCTGTTCTTCTCCACAGCGATTTTCAGATGGAGCAAGTGATAAGGTGCCTCTCCCTGGAGATCCTGCATCCACAGAAAGACAGAATGAGTCTTCTGAGCAGGCGTATGTCCTGTTGAGTTGCCAAAGTGTCCTGAACTAGTCCTCTCTTCTGTCGAACTCTCCGAACTGCAGAACAGATTCCAGGGCTTGCATTTCTTGTGTTCCCGTAATCCTCCACTCACCTTCCACTGTTTGTGCAGCTTTCTCACGGCCTCCTGCAGACCCTGCTGCTCCTGTTCTGGGAGGATGTCCGTGAGCTCGTCACAGGCTTTCAAGAAGGCATTGAGGACCCTCTGGTCCAGCTGGCTGAAGAACTCCTACCACAGAGGAGGGGGCACAGTTAGGATGCCGTGCTCAGTAACGACATCACCAGACACATTGCTCTGAGCTGAGTGGCCAGCAGATAGTTGCCTTCATCAAACCTTCAGCTAACTCAATCCCACTTTGGTGCAAAACTATAACCATTCATAGCTCTGAGTCAGAGTCTTCACATCTGCCATTTCTCTGTTACTTTCTACATTTTAAGAGAAAACATCTTTGAAGTTCCTAATTTTGGTAGAATGATCTGAGAAGCTACTGGATTACCCCAAACCTTGATTCCACAGTGACAGAGATATGGGTCCTCTTTGGTAAATTCAGAATTACAGTACAGGATCTCCATACCCTCTACCCCTACCTCCTTAACTGTAGCATGTGCCAGTCATGATGTTCATCATGAGTCATTCCACACCTATCATGCGTGTATTTTAATACTCGTGCTGTGGGTGGAACAATGTCCCCCACAGATATGTATGTCCGGATCCTAAGCCTAAGGGTGGTTAGATTTGGAGCCAGGGCCTCGGGGGTTATTAGGTTTGGGTGAAGTCATGAAGATGGGACCTTCATTAAGAGTGACGAGGTACCAGCAAAGATCTTCCGGGCAAGGTCTCCTTCCTGACCTATGACCTATGAGAAGTGTCCCTCTGTCAGCCAGAAAGAGTCCTCTTGGGAATCCCTCCAGCATGACAAGCCAAGCTCAGACTGCAATCCCCTAGAAAGATGGGAAAATCTACTTCTTGGGTCTGCTGCCTTTAAGGTTGATGCCCTACTCCCCTAAATTAGGTCAGTCTTCTTAGTTTACTGTCTCAGATAAGGTGTCAGCACACACAGGTTGATGTACACAGAGCAGACTCACTGTGTGTTTCCGAAGGAGTTCCTCTGGATCCCCCTTCTCTTCTAAGCCCTCCTGAGCGACCCGTAGCACCTTCTCCAATTCTGCCCGGGACTCCTCAAATTTCTTCATCAAACGACTGTTGGCTTCCACATGTTTCTTCCATTCCCCAGTTTTCTTGATCATATTCTTAACGCAAAAAAAATCACTCCTTGGTACCCATGCATTCACTCTGGGAGCCCCAAGTGTACCAACATCCACAGACATGAGAATCCCTTACATAGAACAAGGTTGTGTCTGCATGTAATATAGACACATCATCTAGCACATCCCCAAACAAATGCATCTCTGGATGACTTTTAATAATACATCAGAAGCACTACATAAATACTTGTATTGTTTAGATAATAATGAGAAAGAACAAAGAGATGTACATGATATGTTCAGTACAGAGGTGAGTTTTTCTTTAAATTTCAACTTACTGTTGAAACCACCTATAGATGGGCTACCTATAGGTTTGGAATATACTAAAAACCGTAACTGGAAGCTTCTTTCTCAGCATTGAGGCTTCATTTGGCCAGGTGGTACTATGACATCACTATGAACTATTAATATCATCATTCGTTTAGAAAGTACTTGGAGGGAAGATATTTCATTATAAGGGTATTAATGCTAGGGGGAAATCATAATAAAATGTTTGGTGTTCAAGGACCAGAGAGTGAGGTGTTTTGTCCTGGCTCTCTATTTTCCTGGACTTCCATGTCTAAAGCAGGGAGATGACTTACCTGGAAGGCATGATGGACGTCTGCTGTCTGCCTCTGCAACTTCGTGTGGTCCCAATGCTTTAACACAGGACTCACTGTGACGAGCTTCTGAACACTTTGACTGCCCTTTTCAATGAGTGTCAAGGTTTTCTTACAGCTTTCTTGACAAGCTAACAGTTCCTACAGCGAAAGGAAAGAGATGGCGGTATTAAGTATTGCTGGAATGAGAGGGAAGGAGGGAAGAAGAAAGGGAGAGAGGAAGAGAGGGAGGGAGGGAGGCACCAGTGTAAGTAATAACATTGAACCATGTTTAGACTTTTAATGAGCAATAAGTAAACTCAAAGTACAGAGAAACAAGTTCATGTAAGCAATCATTGAAATCAGTGCTTTTTATAACAGGCATTTAAATGTCACAGTGAGGATTTAGACTTCTTTATGCTTCATGCACATCTTATTAACACTAAGAAAATGACAGGACATAAAAGTGATCTAATTTCTGCGTTCTCCCAACTGGCTGTTAGGCAGGTTTATGGCTTTTCAAGAGAACAATCAAAACTAATTTATTTTTCAGGTTTTGATTATGCTAAGTAAATTTAACACAGCACACACTTCCTTTGGTGAATCCAGTGCAACCATTTTTACATCACTTGTGCATGACAGATTTGAAAGGATGCAGTCCAAGCGATCCACCTTCCTGATGAGACCTAATCAAAGCCATTGGAAGACTGACAAGTCTGGGAAACTTGCCACCCCCTTTAAATGGGATGAAATAGTGATGGGCAGACCCCTTCCTTCTGCCTCTCGGCCCTGAATCCTATGGAGTGGACACCTGGAGATGAGAGTCACTTCTGTCTTGGATGCACATCACTTGTATTTCTGTGATTTCAGTGTTTTGAAAAGAAAACATTCAAACTGTTCATCTGGATGCCATTTTGATCACTGAAAGGCAAATACTTAAAGCAGGCTTTTTGTTTTAATAAAATAGAATTGGGGCATACCTTTTCCTTTTAAACAATTAGAAGTTCAAAGGGTTGAGATTGAAAATATATTAACATTTATTGTCAATAATATATGAATCTAATGATGGAAAGATTATTTAACCATATTTTAGAGTAATTTAGGAAACTAGGGGAATGTTACCATTCCTCAAAATAAATGAATCTTTATTCTATATGCCATTATATCATTAGAATAGAGTGTTCTAATGATGAATGTTACTATACTATCCATAATAATAATGTTATGAATTATGAATATTTATTGTAAGATGTGACCACTGTTTGCTTAAGATGAAGAAAGTAAGGTTAATAAATACTTAGCCATATGCTATGGCAAGCCTAAACTCTTACCATCCTGTCACTCATTTCAGACACACTGCTCCATCTGCTAGCTGAGGCTACCCCTGCTAGCTGAGGCTGTCCCTTCTATACATTTATTTCAGTTAGTGTAGTGAGTGGTGAAGGTTTCCTACACTCACACCCTCATCTGAAGGACCAACCCATTCTCAATAAGCCAAATAAATAGGTTATTTAAATGCACCCCCCACTAGGAGGTTCTGAGCACACAGACCTGCTCACTAAACATAAATAGAAAAATTCAGAGCAAGCAAATTTACATAGTTTTATGGTTATTTGAATAGACTTATTCCCATAATCAAATACATATTCTCAATACCTGGTTGAAATGGAGTACAATTACATAATTGATTTATACATTTTGAAAGCATATGCACAAGAAAACAAGGCATGAGAAACGTGTGCATTTTTAGAAGAAGTTAACCATGTTATCAGCTAACGAGGTAACTTCTGAGACACATGTGCAGAGCATCAGCATGAGAACTCTCTAAAGAAAGGCAACAAAAAGATGAAAAACTTGAACACTTACACATTTTTCCTTTTCTTCCTAAAGAACAAATGAAAAAAAAACCCTTAACATTAAACTTTTCTTGAATTTTATTCATGAAATATGATCCACAGATTTGCTGAAGGAAATACAGGGTTAGACAATTAAATAAGCCCATGGTAGAGGAGAAAGGGGTCTTTCGCCTATGGGAACCCTTTTTGTTTACGGACAATGCAGCCAATTTGGCTCTTCTAGATAGATCACTTATTTTGGAGAGACACCAAGGAGAATTCCACCTCCCACACTTGGCATTCAGAATTTTCAGCCTAAGTGTACGCAGAACTGGCAATAAGAAATGGCACTGCGTGTCACCGGCTCATGTGACTAGTTCAAAGATGCAAAGAGAGATGCTCAAACAGCTTTCTTTTCCTAATTGTTCTCAACACAGAACTTTCCTTCAAATGAGAATCTGAAGGAAGAAGTCTTCCTATCTCATTTTCAGATACCTAGTATTGATGACTTCACCCCTCTGCCTGGCCTCTATTTCCCTCATCTCCTAGAGAACTTCTTCACCCAGAATTGTAGCGGCCAGTTCTCACTTGATCCAAGTGTCTCAAGTGCTTTCACCGAGCAGAGAGCAGGTTTTCTTCTTTGGGTAAAACATACACTTCGGTTTGAGACACTAGTGCTTTAGTCTTCCGGAAAAATACCTTCCATATCAAGTGAGTTCCATAACAGTCAAAAATGCTCCAACCTTATTAAATACACTTTAAAATGAGGCTGTCTCTGAAAGGGATTTTTCTTACCCGGTGTTTTTGTTTAAAAAGAGAGCTAGATTGTGCTTCACGCTCGAGAACGGATATAATCTCATTGATTTTCCCAAGTGAGTCATAGAAGGACGTGATCTGGGTCTCCAGCTCTTCCAAAGGAATCAACAGCTGCCGGGCCTCAGACAACAGTGGGGAATAGCATTCTTTGACCTTTGAAAGTGGAGGAAAACAAAAAAACCTATGAGAAGCCATTAGGTCCTCAAAGCTCCATCATGGTGCTTAGCTTGCAAGAACTTTTCGTGAGATGGTCACTTGGTACTTCACCATCTCTGAAGAGGGTTCTTTTATTTTGTGCTATGTGATTAAGCTTTGCTGTTAAAAAAAAAAGCCCACAAAAAATACTACACCACCGAGACAAATGAAGGACTGTGGAGTTTTCTCATGAAAATTCATCTAAGTTGTCCATCTGGATGGCACATCACCATGAAAATTATTACCAAAGAAGAGGCAGATGGCATCAAGTTCCTCTTTAGACACCACGCTATTCTCTTTCACTTTGGTACTGAAATCTGATCCGAGGCAGTCACGAATTATTGCCACATTGTCTAGAGGACATGAGGCTTCTAGTTTGATATTCTTGAGCTTTTGCACATGAACTCTGCGCCTAGACAAACCTGCTACCACCTCTTCTAGATACCCATCTTCCTTTCTCTCACCAGCTCTAGGCTTTGCCTGTCTGTCAATGTCATATTCATTCCAACATCATGCTATACACCAATTTATTCATGAGGGTTCCCATGTCAGAGGATGCCGACTCAGTATAAACTGCCCAGCCCTTGTCTGTCTCTATTTTTAATATCTTTACATCTACATTATCTTCATGACGCCATCCCAAGTTCTTAGTACCCCAGAGATCTATAAGGTTTCTGCCTGGCTGTCTTTGCATCGAACTCTAGGATCTTAGAATTGTTAAGAAAATCACCTCCCTCCTTGTTGTCTTAAGGTTTCATCCAAAGCACTATTGGTACTTTAGACCAAGGAAAGGGAGTAGCTCTACATTAAGAATGAAAGTAATAATGGGCTAACTATACCAGCACTATTTCACAAACAATATTTGAAGGAAATACCGCCTTTTGTTACGCTGTTGCAGAGGTGAATACGCAGAAATACATTCACATTCTAGAACATACTGTTGACATATAAGCTTCTCATCTGAAAGCTCCTGCCTCTCTACTTCAGAGAGATTCCACAGCCCTTCCCATGAACAACCCCAAGAGACTCTACTGCTATGTGCCAACTCATTGTGTTTTATTGATCTTTCCTGGGCTGGAGAGAAAGGTCATCAGCATCCTGCATCCCAAACAGCAGGAAGAAAACAGACTGATAGACACTCCTGTCATCCCAACGCCCAGAAAACAAAGGCAAGACTGATGGAAGTATGCATCCAGCTTGTCTCCCTAGTGAACTCCAGGACAGTCAGGGACACATAGGGAGGTCCTGTCTCTAAAACAGTATAGTATCAACAGCTATGAAATACAAACACACAAAAACACAGATTTTTCTATCGAAGCAGAGCCTAAGTTAAGAGAGATGTCAACTGGTATCACCATCCCATTTTATTTTTCGAATATATATCGAAGTTTCTAAATCAAGGATCTCAGGTATAATTAGTGGATCAGCGGAGGATGTGCCCATGGGTAACCAAGGAGGTAGGAAGCATCATCAGGCAGTATGTTTGTCCCACAGTATGTGGTAGTGTGAAGTGTTTTCCCACCTTGGACAGTTGTTCTTTGAGCCTGGACACAGCTGTAAACATTTCATTAGCTTCTTCTTGGGGACTTTCTTTGGCAATGAGATGTGCTGTCTTGGTGACCATCTTGTACTGAGCATCCATCACAGGCACCCTCTTCTCAATATCCTGTGTCAGTCATTGAAGCCATTCAGTTAGTGCACACCACATCTCATTTCAATTGCAGAATCCCACAAATGGTGGGACAAAAATCAATATGTACTGTGTAAGATTCTGTCCTCAGCACCAGCTCCTATAGGAAAGCCATCACTTTCCTTTGTAAGTGTCATGCGGGCAACACTATACTAAATGCGTATATTAAAATTTCTTTTTTAAACTAATCAAATATTCGTAAGTCAACATCAAGATTAGTTGATGTAACATTTATACTTTCTAAAATATGTTAACGTGAAATGGAAATATGCATGCCTGTAATGTATATAAATGTATGTAAATAACACGGGGAAAATCCTGATTTTAAAAATTAAACTGAAATTTACTTTTTAAAAAACCTATTGTCACTGGAGAAACTTAGAAATTTAGTATGGTGGAAATTTTAATTTCCTATCCTTGCATGCAGTGGCGATTAAAGTCTTACCACCGTTGATTTTTTTTCTTGTGTGTGTTTGCACTTTTAAAAGTTTTATAAAAATTAAAAGGACAACACTTTGGTCTACTTTTCTCATCTAAGAAATTGTTCAAGTTTCTTCTGTCATCAGATAATCCAATGTTTTCACTTTTGAGATCTGTCGGCTCTTAGGAAGATGTAAATGCCAAATTCACGTAAAAAACCCTTTACTGTTTAGGTCATTTCTTTGGAAGTTCTGTATAAAGTTGTCTTTGTTTTTTTCCTAATATTTCATAATTTGTATGTAGGAAAAGAATCCCATGTTGAAAAACTATATTGAAATTGCTTCATATGTTCAAAAGAAAGGTATCATTCAAGTTTATTTTCTATAAAAGTCAACAAATATGTAGACCCATCAAAACGATTCTTAAGATAGAAAAACAGCTTTTTTGATGACTTGAGCAACTGGCTAGCTTTTATTTTCATAGTATATTTTCAATTTTTTTGATTCAGAAAGTTCTTACCTCCAAGTCTTGAATTAATAACTTGACATTAATTAGAGAGACTTCTAAGGGCTCTGAGAGTTTCCTGTGGGCTTCGGTTGCGAAACCAGAGAGGGTGGTAGTGTAGTCTGTGTATTCTTTCTTCATTCTGTCCATCTCGTCCGCTCTTGCATACTGTGAGGAGAAGGTAGAGAGAAGCATGTGAAAGTCATGAAGCTCTGATTCTAGACACTCATAGCCTTCACTGTGTCACAGTCTCCTAAATGGCAAGAAAAATCCTAGCTCTTGATACTTATTTTAAATAAGTTTGAAGTGAATCCAGTTACTTGGATGGGGGGGGAGGAAGAAGCATGCAGTGGAGAGCCAGCATTTGAAAAGTAAATCCCTCTGTCTTATGCAGGCTCCATATGTCAATATAATCCTTAACCAAATGCTGCATTCTGTTAATGTTCCTCCATCATACACAGCAAAGAATGAATGGCTAGCAATGACACACAATTTTAAACCCTTCTATATTCCACCTTAATAAGTCCAGTAAAATTGCCTGTCAGCAAAGAGCTTGCCACATCGATAACACACACCCGTGAAGTGAGCAGAGATTTGAAATACAATACCTGCTTGACTTCCATGAACAGCTCCCTCCATCGCCCGTTTAGCAACAGCAACTGCTGCTTGAGGTCACGGGAAACGATCTCATCGCAAGACTCGATCAGGAAATTGCCAGCGTCGTTCATGGCTGTGTGCTGCTGAATCCAGTGAGGCAAGTTTCGAAAAAAATCCTAAGCAAGAAAGGACATGCGCTTGTAAGTCATAAGCCAAATACCAATAATGGATACGAAAATAAAGGGTGCATAAGCTTTAAGATAGGTTTCAGCTGTCTTCCAAAACTTGGATTTTTAAATAAAATTTCAAAATATGAGCTAGAAATGCCAGATGTCTTTGTTTTTTATTTTTCTTTTTTTACATGTGCACGTGCACACGCATGTTCATGCGCGTTCATGGTTCTATGGCTGTCCTTATGTGTATGTACACGTGAATAGGAAGGCTAGAGAACATCTTCCTTCAGGCATCAGTGGTCCCACATCCACCCGGTTTTCTTTTTCTTTTTTTTTTTCTGTTTTCCTTTGAGCTGGAGTCTCTCCCTGGCCTGGGACTTGCCAAGTTGTGTTAGTCTGGCTGGGTAGTAAGTCACAGAAATCCATCTGTCTTTGCCTCCCCACAGCAGGAATTACAATCATGAGCCACGACACCTGCATATTTCTATATGGATTCTGGGGACTCAGATCAAGTCCTTAGCAAGTACTTTACTCACTTAGCTGTCTCCCAAGTCCATCTTTTTGCTTTTTACAGTTGGGCCCTACTCTGCTGCCCAGGTTAGTCCCCAACTTGGAGGCTCAAGCCATCCCCCACACTGAGTCAGGCAAGGAGCTGGGATTACAGGCACAAGCCAGTGCACCTCATTCTGTCATCTAAGAACATCTATGGTGCATTTTGCTAAAGACAAAATAAAACAAGAGACCATTTACGTATTCTCATTTTCTATATGAAGAGGCAATCGGTTCCTCAAACATCAGACTTTTTCTTACTGTTTGTACCAAGAAAACAGTGCAAGCAGTCTAAAATCAGAATATACGTATACATGTGTATATATATATATATGTATTATATCCAGATATCAAAGAAAACATTTTTAGGTCAGACATTTTGGTCACGGACATTGAACACAGTAGCCTCCTTTCTAATTTACGTAAGGGAATGCACTTGGCAGTGAAACAGCTTCTGTCTCATCTCAGATTAAGCGCGTGTATTCACACGTGCACACACTCATCGCAGTGCAAATGTGACTCCAGCTTTATTCCATAAACCATGTGTGGGAGGCTTTCCTACACAAAGAGCTGGGAACACTCCTGTTCCTAGTTGTTACATTTCTTTGGATCCAACCATCACCCATGACACATATGGGAGCATTGTTCATCTTATTAGCAAAGACCCAAATCTGCATGGTCTGTGCTTGTTGCCCTCTTTAGATATACAAGAATATTTAGTCCACATCAACAAAGAAACAAGAGAATAATATTAGAATGCTGCATTGGTTGGTACAAACATGCAACAAATGAACAAATCTACGATAATTGGCTAATAATAAAAGAGGTAATTCATTCCAATGCATGTATTGCCCTTCTTTATGGGGGCTTGACAGTATAATGCCTTTTATACAAATATTGACTTTCCATGTGAAAACATCAGGTTTACATAAAAATCGTGCGCACTGCATATACAAACAAATTTGTCTGTATATTTACTCATACATACATGTGACTGTCCATTTTATTTGCTATTTCCATGTAAGGGACGTTGGAATAAGACAGTTACTTCCATGCACACACTCATACATGCTTAAACATAGTAAAAAATAAAACAGAAAAAGACCTCACTCCTATGCACAATAAAATTCTTGATTGAGTGGTTATAAAACCCAAAAGTGAATATCTAATGAGATCAAGGTGGTGGTGGCCCAGTTGTTCCATGAGTGTGTACTGTCACTCAGATTCAGTCCCGTGTGTGTGTGTGTATGTGTGTGTGTGTGTGTGTGTGTGTGTGTGTAGGCCTTGTGTAGGAAATCACAGCCTGAATAGGAACTGTACAAAGGCTGAGCCCTAGACAGGTCCATCTATATTATATAGACCTCAGTGTATATAGCACCCTCTACTGCTCATCTATTTGGCTACCTCTCTATTAACAGTTGATTACTATCACTTACTGCCCTTCTGAATGAAAAAGTTGAATGGATCCATCACACAGGGAACTGTTTTAACAGAACTTTACCAGCCAGTATCCACAGGTCTAATTTCATTTAACTCTCCTAGGGATAAATCTCGTAAGAGAGAGCTCTTGAGTCACACTGCAAATATCTGACAGCCCCTAGTGCACTCCGCAGTGAGAAATCTCTCCTTCAGGACTCCGCAGCACGCCTTTTCCTTGCGCGTGAACAGCCTTACCTTCTTGGCGTTTTCGGATTGACTTAGCATTTTCTCAGCATCCTCCAGCCAGGCTTGAAGACTAGCCACAGTGTCGCCATAGCGATCCCAGTTGGAAAGCACCTCCTCCAGCATGCTCCTTACACTCCTCACCTCCACCGAGAGATTCCTCCACTGGGTAGTGGTTTCATTCATGAATTTCATCACATTCTCAGCTTCTTCCACTGAATCAGAAATAGATGGTGACGATCTCCTTTCTGTACTTAAAATCCCCCTATATGTTTTTCCGTGTTCTTATGCACTGGAGGCATGAGCATCTTCCAGACATGCAAGATTCCATTTCCAACAATTACAGCAGATATTTACCAATTGTAAACAAACATATCTTCCGAAGTTTATCTTCACAGTAATTTAAGCTCTCACATCTATATTCAAGTTATTCCACTCTTTTTATTGCCTTTAATCCCCTTGGAATTGAAACTAGGCTGAAAAATTGCAGCGGAGAAAAGTGAGTGCCTATTTTGTTCTCATTTAGACGACTGCACACAGGAAGAATGCCATTATGCAAGGCAGACATCCCACAAAAACCACTCTGTCCTCTCCTAGATAAAGGCACAGTCATGAAGATATTAAAAAAAAGTCACAGTAAAAACCAATGTATCTGACTCCATAGAAGCCTGTTGGTTTTCAATTCTACTTAAGTTAGCATCACAACAAATTACTTTTCCTGTTAGTGGGTGTTAACTGTAGAGGATGCTAGGTTTCATTGTGACATTTTCATGCCTGCCTATAAAGAACTTGGACCATATTCACCCCAATTATCCTCACCTACTTCTCCCTCCTACCACACCCCCTCAGCAAATCCCGCAGTATGCCTCACCTGAGCCATCTGCTTTGACATACATTTCAGCTGTCTGTTTCAGGATCTGGTATGTCACTTCATATTGTTCAAAGAACTTGCTGTTTTCTATAAAAGACTAAGAAAAGAGACACGCTTGGTTAGCAGAGAGCAAATATTAGGCCTCTGTACAAACAAAAAGGTTAATTCATAAGTTTATGGGCATCTTATCTAATTCTGCCAACCTTATTCTACCAGAAAGTACAATATCCCACTGTCATGGGTTACTCAGGTAGTACGAAGTCCACAGATTGTGCCTACGTTTTCAATACCAACTCAATGCCAGACTGAGAAAATATTCTATTTCTTGACCACACAGAGGTTTGTTTTTCCTAAAGAACAGAATTTGCTCTAGATGATCTGGGCCTAACATTTAGAAAGAGCTAAATCTGGGGGAACATTTTAATGTCCCACTGTGTTGGCGCTGCGGAAGTCTGTTGCTCTTTGAACATTAGCCCTGGTGGATGACTGACTGCTTTGAGGAGTTTCCAGCTAAAAATAAACCACAGTGGAAACGCTTTCCTGAAATAAAAAGAAGTTTAAAAATAATTGCATATGCTGTCCATATTGTTGATGCTTTCATATTCCAATTACCTAGTATAAAAATTACAGACTAAGAAAAAGCTACATGTATGTCTGCACATAATCTGCATATAAAATAAAACTATAAAATTCAGAACATACACACATAAATCTTAGGTAAATTTTGTTTTTATTAATGCTCAAACCCCCCTCATGTTTAAAAGATTATTCTGACTACTCCGAGTAGAAAATTAATACAATTGTAACTGGCCATGTGTCTCCAAACCCTCTTTAAAGTCGTCTATGAGTGGAAAGGATTTTAAGAGTTTAATTGAAAAAGGAAAAAGAAGAGGAAAAGGTTTAATCAATTAAAATAGTTGAGAGGGATCATCACTATGATATGATGCAAAGTTATGCTTCACAAACTGGACTCATGAAAGTATGCTCGGAGTCCTGTAAAATATGCTAATTCATGCTCCATGTAGAGGCAAAAAAGAGTTCATAAAGTAATTTCATAGACATTCCTCGATTTTTGCCACTGTTTATCTTGTTTCAATATAAACATTTAAATGATTATCTATTAAATACAATGAAGACTATCTTATATTTACAGAACACTTATCAATTTTTCTCTAGAAATAAAGTGAATGTATAAATTCTCTGACAGATGAGGCTTGCAGGCCTGATATTTTATTGAATGACTTCAACAGGGTTTATTATGTTCAGCTGAGAATAGAGTATGACCATGGCATGACAATGACATGCACTGTAGTGACCAGGTAGACTTAACTACAACTGAATAAAAAGTGACTTAGTTCTATGTTGTTGGCCTAAAAATAGCAGAGGTAAGAATACAATCAAATGATTCCTTATCTTCTTTGAGTCTCTTTTTAGAACAGTTACATAACTAATTTTTAAAGTAAATACCATTTGTTGTTTCAGACTTTTATTGGCTCTTGTAATTTGGATTTTTTTTTGCTAACTACGGACACGCCATTGAGCAATGACGTTTGTCCGGGAAAGCCATTTTCAGAGGAGGCCCTGCTAGGGCTCCCTGTCACTGTGCTAGACTACCTCTCAGGAAAACACACATTTTAAGTAAAAATGACAAGGTTAATATGCTTTAGTAAAAATCTGGTGAAAACTGGGTTTCTGAATTAAACGCACTGTTAGCACGGATGATAAGACAAGAAAAGTTGAAGTAACACTTTTGACTTTGAAACAAAACATTGGTAGTAAGAACATTTCTGCCTTCAAAATATAAACATACTAAATTAAAAACTCATTAATTTCCCTGAGAGAGCTAGACAAGATAATTATAAATCCCATAAAGTTTAATCAAGGTTGTTTATTTACATTAAGAATTATTGTCAATTGTAAGATAAAAATAGTCATGTTATTTATGTTGCATTTTGCAATTTCCACAATCTTTTTTTTAATATGAAGAATAGAAATGGTATATTACATTTACATAGCAAAAATGGACATTACATGTTAATTAGCAAGATCACTGTAAACAATTCTGAAATCAAGGACCAAATCAACGTATCTGTAATCCCTGATCAATAGTAAATGTTCTAACTTTTAAATATTAAAAAAAACTATTATTAAATTTATTTATTTGTCTGTGTGTTCTGTCTGTCATCATATGTGTGCCATGGTGTATTTGTGAGAGCCAAAGGACAATTTGAGGGAGTTGATTCTCTTCCCCCTACCCCAACCATGTGGATCCCTGACTTACTTACTCAGGTTAGAAGGCTCTGTGGCAAGAGTTTATCTGCTGAACCACCTCAATGACCCACATGGTCTAATTTTTTTCACAATTAGCATGAGTATATTTTTCAAGGATTTAAAGTACTCATTGACTTATACCCCAGCTAGGAAGCATAGTCCATAATTCTCCAACCCTAAAACATGTGTTTCCTTTTTCTTTTGCACGTGATTCATGTCTCACTGGGAACTGACACCAAGAACAATGACTCTTCATAGCGTCAGTATCATTTTGCTTATTAGAAAACACAAGAACACACCACGTTTATTTTTTAAGTGAGGAAGGAAAGAATTAGAAGCCAACAATTGTCCCTACAGTTAAATTGAAAATCTTCATACTTTTTGAAATGAGCTGTTCTGAAATGAATGATTTTCCTTAAAACTCTAAAAGGATGAGGGACTCTGTGGGGTGTGGCACAGAAGAAAGAAGTGTATGAAGTCTACCCTGTAGAAGAATTGCTTTATTTTGGGTGGGGAGCCTCGCCTTTTATGGATGAGCCATCTCTCCCGTCCAGAATCTCTGACTTTACCACCACCACCACCATCATGATAAAATGTGAAACACTCAGGAAAGACAACATCATAGAAACATCAGTCATTCCAAAGTCATGGGGGTCATGAATGACTAGGACACAGGTCCCTGGGACAACATTTCAGTCCCCCTCAGCCTTCTACCATGTTGCCATGTCTACAAACAAGTGACAGGGGCAGTCAAACTACTATAATGTGCAAGAACAAAACATCACTCAATTTGAAACATATTACAAGGAACTAATGTTTATGAGGCAAAATTCCTTAATTCACTACACTTCAATAAACATCAATAAATTTGGTCTTGAAGTTAGCTTTTTCACAGGTTATGTATTTAGAGAGTATTATTGGTACCTGCCTGCCAAGAAAGGTTTCTGATTTGGAAATATCTAGACTCAAATTCTGACTCCAGTTTCTTTCCATGTGTGTCACCTTGAGCACAGACAGGATTGGGACACAGAACCCCCCAAGCTAGCTGCACACTACTGCATCAATGTACGTGAAAACACTTGGCTGGCAGGGTCTTCCTTGAGGGAGAAAGTAAAGCCATCAGAGACTCACAGTTACTGGAATTATTCAACCAAAAAGACCCGAAAGCCACTTATGGACGCTTTCACTAGGATACTAGAGTACACCCACAGTGGAACCTGCTGGGAATGTAGGGTGATTGTCCACCTCACACAGAGGAGAAATTTGCAGAGCAGTTTGAAATTAGCCTCTCAGTGGACTCCACGGAGTGGGCAGGAAGTACTGACTTTTTGTCATTAACATCAACTCTCTATTTATATATCTCTCGAGAAGTTTGAAGAGAATTATTAATATCATTGTTTTGGAACATCGACCTGGTAAGGCAGCCCTATTAGGTACTCAAACCTCATTGGCTGTTCATAAATAGCTAGAACAAAGGATGCAGCCCATGTAATTAACTCCTCGGCTCAGAGTGCATTATTTGCTATGACTAAAACTGAAGGTATGAATTTATTCCTCCATTTAATATTTATGAGACTAAAACAATTACTAGAATTTTAGAAATGGATTTTTTCCTTACCAAATAGCTACAAATGAATAAAGGAAAACATCCGAACAGAGTTCAGTTTTTGAAATAAATGTTTCCTAGACCATTTTAGTGAATCTAGAGAGAAGGACTAACCACCAGGTTAAAATTTTTTTGGTTTGTTTCAAATTCACATGTATCTCACGTATCAGTTAAAGAACAAAATGAAAATATAGCAAAGCTGATGATATTTTCAAGAGTCTTGCAAAGGAGACGATTTTAGTATGCACATTCTCTGCAGCTCACTGTGACTGATCAGGTTGCAGCAAGCCAGTATGTTAGGAGTTTAGTGATTCATAATTTATCAGAGGGCAGGACAGAGATGCAGTGCTAACATGAATACATTCAATCAAATGTTGCAAAGAATTTGTGTAGGGGCATGATTAGTTGACTAAGGGGAAATAAATTGACTTTATTAAACAGTTTATTAACTGTATGTAAAAAGAACAGCCACATTCTTTCAATAAATTTGGGCTGTTTTTCTAGATAGAATTGAGATTATCTAGACCAGAACATGAGTACTCTTTAAAAGTTCAGTTTGTACAGAGATCTGTAGACAAAATTGCCCATGCCTGGGTATACACAGGCACAAGTCCTGGGAAGAGACTCATGCAGCGAATCTAATATGTGGACAATCCCCATATGGACAAGAAAAGACAGTTCCCCATTTTCTCGCATTGGGAGCTCAGACTGCTGGAGGATAATACAGTAATGCAGTCTTAAAGAACTAATGGGGTTTTAAGTAAAGGCATGTCAGTACACACACACACACACACACACACACACACACACACACACACACACAC
>LOJH01000131.1:66868-79996 GCA_001685095.1 Ellobius talpinus | reverse complement strand
GGAGCCTCTGCAGCAGCGTGTGTGTGTGTGTGTGTGTGTGTGTGTGTGTGTGTGTGTGTACGCGATGCGAACCACGAGTGTGCATGCTCTTGGGA
Source organism: Ellobius talpinus (assembly GCA_001685095.1). Taxonomy (NCBI): domain Eukaryota; kingdom Metazoa; phylum Chordata; class Mammalia; order Rodentia; family Cricetidae; genus Ellobius; species Ellobius talpinus. The sequence continues at coordinate 79,901 of LOJH01000131.1, read as the reverse complement.
GCGCTGTGTGCCTGCCTTTTTTTAATACAGGAAACGCAGAAAAGAAAGACAGTTCAGTTGGAGCCACTGCTTCTCCTCAGTTCCTTTCTCTCCCCACCCCCACTCCCCAGCACCGGCTTTTAATTTTCAAAAGCACTGCAATTGCTTGGTGTGGTTTCAAGAGCTGGGGTGCCATTCTCCCTGATGATGACTCTGCTGACGTCAATGGCATTCTTATCGTGCCTAGTGCGACATCAGAAACCAGCCCTCAGAGGCTCCTCTTATTCACAGTGCCTGGGCTCTCGGTAAAATGTGGACCGGATTTCAGCAAGTCAGGGCTCCTTAACGCACCAGCAAGCCAGCGCTGGGCTCTGCAAGGCAGCCTCCGTGGTCTGCGGCTTGTCAGTTCGGATTCTGTCCTTTAGTGTCCCATCCTTCAAGGACCCTGAAGGGGAAGAGATTGCTGAGTGGAACACAGACCTCCCTCCGTGTGGGAGCTTGCAGACCTGTGGTCTGTGTCCCTCAACCCCCATGGAAGCCAGCCAGCCCTGCTCCTGGTCGGTCTTTAGGGTTCACTAAAGCTTTTGATAGAAGATTATTCTCTTATACTGTGTTGCAGGCTCAGTCCTTGAAGTGGTCTTCGTTTTCACTCACTGAATCAAAATTATATTCACTTCATACTGCACTAAGCACCCTTTCCTCCCTTTAAATAAGTTTTTGTTAAAATAAAATAAAATTGTGAGGATGAAGAAAATAACCATAGCTCAGTATAAAGCAGTATCAGGAAGCTCTGAGCATTTTACTGTGCCTCTGACTCCTGGAGAAGTCTAATTGAAGTGCTGGATTTACAAGAGACTCACTAGGTAGTAAGTCTATTATTCATTTCCTCCCCAGGAGTTGCAGACAGCTATTATGCCATTGGTGAAACACCCTCTGTTTGTAGTCAAGTTTATTAGGGCTCAACTCTACCCTCAGATTTCAACCATGGCCTCAGCCCAAATGGAAAGGTTTTAAGAGACAAGGTCATTTAGCACGGCAGAATGGTACACATCCTCTGGACTTCAATACAGACGAAGCAAATACAGTAGCGACCAGTCCTTTAAGATTACCAAGTCGCTCATAATAAACTTGTTAGGAGTAAGTGTTCAGAAGAAACTCGGTTTAACACCCAAAGGTCCAGCCACCAGTTCTATCCAGGACTGTTTAGCACCCTTGTAGGAAGGATGTCAGCCTGCACTTCATTCAGCCCGTATACATTCACACGGGGAACTGAAACCTAAAGACAGTTGTATGGTTTATTCAAGACCACACACTTATAAAGCCACAGGGCTGGCAAACTCATGCCGTCTCACTCTGAGAGGCGTGCTCTTCCAGGCGATGTGGTGCAGATTATTTTTTAAAATAGCGGTATTTTTAAATTGCTTTTTCTTTTTGTGTGTGTGGTGATGTTGGGGTTTGGGGAGACAGTGGCTAAAGTGTTTACCTATAGGCTTGTGGATCTGAGTTGGAGCTCCAAAATCCATGTTAAAATCCAAAGCATGGTGGCTTGTGTTTGTGTTTGTAGTCCCTGCTCAGGGGAAGCAAAGATGAGAAGGTACTTGGGGCTCCACTAACCAACCCAGCCAGTCTAGCCTTATTGACAAACTCCAGACCAGTAAGAGACACTGCCTTGAAGGAATTGGATGGTATTTCTGAGAATGACACCTAAGGTTGTTTTCTGGTTTCCACAGGCGCACACAAGTACACACACAAGTACACACACACACACACAGCTGGATGTGCCGGTGATGAACACACTCAGGAAGTTACGTAGGAGGATTACTGAGAATACAAATGCCAGTTTAGGCTAAAGAGTATGACTGTCTCAAAAAAAAAAAGAAGTAATAATGGATTTGATGAGTTCTGGGAAGAAATGGTAAGTTTTTTCTGGGTTCTAAAGTATATGAATGGCTCAGACCCAGCCTTGGTTCCTTTACAAACAGTCCCGACTGCTACTGGCTAAATAGCATAATTGACTTGCTTCCTAATTGGTATCATTGCTTTACTCTTTGATGGCTTGTGTTTGTGCTTTCCTTTGCTCAATACTGTCCCTCTTCTTTAGAGGACTGTGGCTGCTTTTATGAATCTCCCCTTCTGATGCTTTGTTTTTGACACATACGTATCTTATTCTGATCCAGCATGGAGAGATGTGGTAGAGCTGGAAAATGCTGGCTCTAGAGCCAAGCAGACCTTAGATGGAAACTTACTTGAACTCACTTGCTTTTTATGTCATTTTAGGAACCTTCTTAATTCTGTGAGCTACCGTTTTCTTATCTGTTAAGTAGGAAGGAGGACTCCTACCTTGCTGGGTTATTTAGAGAGTTAGAGATTTAGTTAGATGTTTACTATGTTCTGTCACAATGCCTGGCACATAGGAGAAATTCAGTACAGGATAACAACTCTGCTATAGACTGCATTGTTGCTATTGTTTGTCCAAAAGAGGAGAGCCACAAATAATAGGTGATATTTTTTGTCCCTTATACTAAGACTAAGATCTTTAGTGCCACTGAAATTAAGGAACACTATTCCTTTACATTTTTTTTCTGCTTAGAAACTCAATATCGAAAGCAAATACATGAGCATCAGCTTGCATTATGAATTTCATAAAGCATAGTGAAATGCATTTTGCACTGAGTGTCTGATTACTATTAGATGTCAAGTAGATATAAAATCTAATTGTGCTCTTAAAAATCTTTGAAGGATTATTTTGAAACTGCTCTATGAGAGCTACTTCTGAGTTAAGAGATTATGGACAAACCTGCTTTAACATTCTCCACTCTCTGAGAAAAACTGCCAATGTTTACCTGAGTTAGAAGTTTCTTGTTCACTAAGAAGCCAGATCCATTCCTTCATCCTAAAGGTAGATAGAGATTAAAGAGACCAGGCTCTGGAAACCCTAACTGTCCACTTGGGAGATATTGAGCCATCCCCAAAATACATTTTCACTGTGTGTCAGGCAGTGAAAAAAAATTGAGCTAAATTTCTTATTAATATCAAGATTTGCATCAGTACAAAAATGTTCCCCTTGCAGACCAATATTTTCATATAAAATTGCAATAAGGCTTTAGTCAGAAACAAATGGTAGTCACCTCAGTTTAAGTTGGCTCACCCAGATTTCACAAGCAAAACCAAAATGGTCTGCGTAAGTTCAGATTGGACGTGAATCAGGGAAACCCAGATGTTGAAAGAAGGAGGTGTGATTCACAAAAGGGTGTTCATCTTCGTAATTTAGCACTGAACCAATGAACTCTGCTGGGGCACCAGAGAAAAAGAACTCATTTTTAACAGATCACCAGCCCTTACCTACCTAACCCAGATCTGTACCTGTGTCTTAACATACTTTCAATCATGAGTATCTCTCCTCCTTTTCTTCCTCCTCCTTCTCCTCCTCTTCCTCTTTCTTATTCACTTAAGCCAAAGGAAGAAGTATAACACCCACATCAAACAGCTCCTAACGACTAAGGGAGGTTTAGCACACACTTGGTCATGTGGTTCTCTTCATTGGGGATGCTCTGTCAACTCACTATGACCCCAGCTGGAGAGTACCAATCTGAGGAGTAGACTCCATTTGCCAATGCTTCCAGCCCAGAAGACATCCTGTCAGCTTCTGTTTCCCCAGAGCAAAGATACCTTAGACATACAGAAAGCCAGGGGCAGTCCCATCAAATCTCAGTCTGAGACCTGTTTGTGATTTACTTCCATGTTCCTATAGCAACTGCACTGTGCCTTTGGGATCTTCTGGGCAATTTTTTTGTCCCTGTACTTTGCTTAGGTCTTCCTTGCTCTTCTAGAGTGTAAGGTAAGAATTGTCAACATATTATTTTACTTCTGTTTCTCCAACTCCTATTACAACACCAGTTCACAAAGTACTTGGTCAATAAAATATTGTAATATAGGGTTGTGGGTTATGTCATATTCTGCGCCATGTTTGTCACTGGAAGTTAGTCTTGAGAGGCTAGGAAATAACTCTGCCCTGACAACTGGCATTTTCTTGGTCATTGCCAAGCACCCTGGGTGTATGGTGTTCCAAAAATGATGCTTCACTGGTCTTAAGAAAAGTTTAAAATAATAGTGTAGTAGTTTGAATGAAAGTGGCAATCACTATTAGGAGGTGTTGGAGTAGGTGTGGCCTTGTTGGAGGAAATGTGTCACTGGGAGTGGGCTTTGAGGTTTCAGATGCTCAAGCCATGCCCAGTGACATTCTCTTTTTCTGCTGCCTGCCAATCCAGATGTAAAATTCTCAGCTCCTTCTTCAGCAGCATGCCCACCTGCATGCTACCATACTTTCTGCTGTGATGATAATGGACTAAACCTCTGAAACTGTAAGCCAGCCCAACTAAACTTTTTCCTTTTATATGAGTTGTTGTGGTCATGGTCTCTTGTCACGTAATATAAACCCTAAGACTAGTAACTAGGCTAATGCACTTGTGTACACAGCCACACACCACACACACACACACACACACACACACACACAGTGTCTGCAGACCCACCTAAAAGATGGTGGCTTTTTTGACCTTCTCTCAAGTGCATAGAGAAATATAACACATGGTCATTGTAATATGAAACCATGGTTCTAGCTTATGACAGCCATACTGTTGGAAATAACTTTATTTGATAAAACTATAAAGAGTTGATGATTCTCTGTTGGGTACTATTGCTTTTTATTTTGAAACTGCATGGTCTAGGAAGCATAAATTCAGCTGCAGTTCCTTTCAGAACAGACTTGCGTGGTCTGTGAAGCCTTAGTTTCTTGTTGCATGTAGTTGTAATTTATAACCCTTCCTTCTTTTACTTCCTCACTCCGATTTTTGCCTTTTCTGGCAATATCCTACAACTGAGCTGTTTCCCAGCATTAACATTTTCAATGTTCAGTTCTGTGGGGTGGCTCCATTCTAGGGCCCATTTAACTACCTTCCTTCTCAAACTAATCTTATAGCTTTAGAAGAAACATGCTTAAATTTTAACTGCTAAATTATAATCACAATGCTAATGAGCCTGTTATATCCACCTAATAAAACTCACTGTTGACATTATAATCTTTAAATGTACAAGTTTTGTTTGCATGGATCAGAGTACCTCATGGAGCAGCAAGTGGTAGAGACAACCCTGCTTGATTTCCCTCAGTCCTGGTAGCAAGTTGGAGATGCTATGGCTTGGATGCTGAATATACTTCAAAATGTAGGAGTGCTGTCCATACCTGACGCTCTTGTGAGGCACCATGGAAACTTTTATCAGAGGGACTAGAGAGAGGTCCTTTGTTAGTAGATACATTCCTTAAAATGGGGTTATTGAGGACTGGTCTATTTCTTCCCCCTTTGCCTTTGGGCTGCTGATATTAGCACTCTGTCTCAGCACCGGTTCCCATCACAGCCATTCAGCAGCCGCACCACAGTCTGAAATAACGGAGCTACTTGATCACAGATCGGAATCCCCAAAATGTTCATCTAAACTTTTTATTTTATAAGTTATCCTAATATTATGTTATAATAATAGAAAGTTGACTACTGCACACATGTCCTTTCTCTTATAGTTTTGGCTAGAAACAGAACTCCATATGTGACATGACAGAATGCCTACAATAACCTTCTTAATATCACATACATGAAGGTCTTGAACTAAACTATCAAAATTCAAAACTATTCATTCAGAGGACCTTATTCATATGCCATGATGATACTTTAATACAAAGTTTTAAAAAGTACTTTAAGTAACAGAAGTATCCAAATCAAGGAACACATGCAAATAACACTAGTTTTGTCTCCCCTAAGGAAAATAAATCCCTGTTGCTATTCCAGCCACACACATGTGTGGGAGTCAGCGCCATTGGTGGTCTGCTGTTGGTATTCACGGCACTGCTGATTGTGAGAAGAGGCACTCATTCTGCAATGCTTCAGAGGATGGTTAACCTAAGCCAAGATCATGTACTATAAACACCTTTGTCTGTTAAACCCTCAAGTCCTGGAAAAGATGCTTCTAATCTTGCCCAGCCTGATTTGACAATGGCACAAGTCAGGAGAGCTCACACTGCATCCAGGATTTGACTAATATTTTTAGCAGTGTACGTTATATAGTATACAGTGCAATCGAAAGTCCCACTCACCCAGCTCTATCCCCATTTTCTCACTAATTGGAAAAAACACACAAGACTCTCTCTCTCTCTTTCTCTTTCTCTCTCTCTCTCTCTCTCTCTCTCTCTCTCGCTGACTTTGGCACATGCATGTAACACAATAAAGAAAAAGGGAGAGATTTTGCTATGTGAATCAAGAAGAAAATCCTCCTCCTTATTACCATGTGTAGAACATCCATGCTTCTCAAGAAGTTATGGCAGGATGCGAGTCTATGGTGCAGATCAATGAGCCCACACAGAGATCTACATTCAAATTTTGGCTCTGCTGCTTAGAATGTGCAAGTATCAGGCAGCTTGTTGGTATCTTTTCACCTGTAAAATGGAGTCCATTGAATTATGAACATTCATTATGAAAATTACAGTACCCAAAGAAAGCATAACTTAATGACTGAATTATTATAGTTATTATTATAATTCTACAGATGATCTAGAGCTGAATATATTGATATTGATATCAATATATTGATACATTGAGATGTTTGTATAATGTGTGAAGATGTATTACTATGATTGGTATAAATAAAAAGCTGAACAGCCAATAGCTAGGCAGGACTTCTGGGCAGAGAGAGATTACAGGGAAGAAGAAAAGTCATTGCCAGTTAGACAAGGAGGAAGCAGGATGGGCAGTGCTGAGTAAAGGTATCTAAGCCACATAAAAATGTAGATTAAAAGGTATGGGTTAATTTAAGTTGTAAGAACTAGTTAGGAATCAGCCTAAGCTAAGGTCAAGCTTTTATAACTAATAAAAAGTCTCATATCATTATTTGTGAGATGACAGCCCAAAGAAAATTGCGTCTACAAATGGCATCTAATGTGAGGACTCGAATACCCAAACATATGGCCGGAGAAAGCTAAGAAAAGTTCTCGACAAGGAGCTGGATGTGGCGTCCTAGTCTTGAAGCCTCTCAGGTGGGCTAGTGCTTGACAGCACACAGAGGTGTGGCTATGGGCTATGGCCTGCAGGCTGGAGCCAACTGCCAGTGCCATACACTCAGCTGAGCCAAATGACTGATGTCATGGCAGCCTAAGACTGTCTCACATGGGCCGAGAATGAATGGTACAGGTGCTTAGTAAAACACATAAAACCTCTAAAAGGGACAGTATATTTAAAAATGTTCTTAGGTGCTGAAAAAGGAAAAGAAAATGGGTATAGACATGAATAGAAAACAATGAACAGTTTAAAGATAATAAAGGCTTTAAAGAGGGAGTATAATAATATTTTTTAAAAAACTACATAAAAATGAGAAATACACAGGGTGTCTGGATCCTGTTTGGTGTTTTGTTGAGTTTAAATTTTTTAAATACTAATGAACAAAAACAATAGCTGTTTACAGACACTGGATTATGAAAACTGCTAAATTAAACCAACCTATATATTTTAAGAATATCTTAATTTTAAAGAAAAAGTCAAAAAATATGTTGCATTGTGGGAGAGGTCATGCCTTTGTTTCCACAGGAAACAAAAAGTTGTAGTTCTCTTCAAAATTAGTAAACATCAGATTTGATTGGGGAATACCGCCTGAAAAATCTTGGCTGCAGATATGAAGAACGAAACCAGGAAAGACTACAGGACAGGTGACATATAGACTAATCCCTCTACTATGGTAACAGCTCTGAGACTGCGTGAGACATGATAAATTTTGTTGGCTACAGAGTCCTCATGACATGGATGGAGTCCAAAGGATTTATACTTTCTCAAAATTAAACAGAAAATCATCTTTAGCTGACTTGTGTATATCACACATTCTATACTTATGATAATGCAGATATGTATGTTACTTTTAAATTTTTATGTGTTTGAGAAAAAAATAAAAGACCAGACCAATACCCCAGGTGATCCAGGCTCTCAGAATTGATACAAATTTAAGATTATTTTTGTTATGAAATATATATATATCTTTATACTCTTGTTTAAGGTATTGTACTTATGCAGTTCATTTAACAATGTAATGTAAATTTCTAGTACTTGAAAGTTATGATTATAAACTATTTAAAGTAATTAGGAAATGAAGGTTAGTCATCACCTATAACAATCAAACTTATAGTCATGCTAGGTATATTTTCAAGATTAAATAGATATATGATCTTCAAATGCTCTAGAGACCTACAGAATATGGCATTTAAGATGCCTTAAGAACATAATGCTTTTCATGAGTGTGAGACATACCTGTTCCTAGTAGTACCAATTTACTTCAAAAAAGATGATTGGCATCAAAGAGCCTCCATATGGAGTTTGCTTTCATTGTGCCAAAGTGAGCTACTGGGCAAGAAACTGCCCTTGCCTTGACTGATGATAGTATGCTGTCCAAATTAGATAAGCAGGACACAAAAGAAAATAAGGGCTACACTTTGCTAAGGCAAGGTAGGACAGTCCTTCAAAAAATTCCTGCTTCACAAAAAAAAATCTATCAAATATTCCAGGCCTACAGGCTGAAGATGGATGCTCCAATTTTACAGAGATAACTTGGGGTGACTGTCCAAGTACACAGATGTCTCTGTTCTTTCTATAGTGTTGGAAGTTGCTTGTTCTGCACTTCCTGTTTAATCAGGTAATGTTATAGCCTTCTTGGGTCTCTGATGGGGTTAAAGATGAGATACTTATAATTTTCCATAGTTATGATAGTAAGTAAATGAGGTACAAAATTTTGGGCTCACCAAGACAGGATAGATAATAGAGTATTTTTTCTGAATTTGTCAAATACTAATGGATTGGACATTGTGAATGTAATTTTTACATGATAATTGCTCTTATTGTATGTAATTTTACTGTGTTAAAGTTAAAATCTTCCCTTTTCATTTAGCCAAAAGGAGAGAATGTTGTGAAATATGTGTACACTGTAAAGATGTATTTCTGTGATTGGTGTAATAAAAAGCAGAATGGGCACTAGCTGGGCAGGAGAGATAGGTGGGGCTTCTAGGCAGAGAAAGAGATCTCTGGGAAGAAGAGAGATCATTGCCAGCAAGTCGAGGAGGAAGTAGGATGGGCAGTAGAGAATAAAGGTAACTGAATCATAAAAGAGTGTAGATTAAAAGATGGGTTAATTTAAGTTATAAGAGCTAGTTAGGAACCAACCTAAGCTAAGGCTGAGTTTTCATAATGAAGAAAAATTTGTCTACACACTGAGCCATGTATGTGTTCTCCCCAGATCATCTCTGCCCGCCTCACCCTTTGAGTGCAATCTGCTTTCTGTTTCCTCGCTAGAGCAGCATCTGTGAAACCTTAGCCATCACTACAATTGTCACATCTGTGCCTTTGTTTCCTAAAGGGAACCTCTGTGCAAACGTCTCTGACTGGACAGGACCTACCCAGTCACTTCTCCAGTGCATATAAATTCTGTGTCCTAGGGGCAATCCTAGGATGTCAAGGGATCACGAGATCCTATGCACCAAATGCAGACAAAATGCAGAGACAGAAACATTGTTTCTTGTCTCCCTCTGTTCTGCGTAGAATGTTCTAAGACAATGGTTTTTATGCAGCCTCACGGGTAGCAGTGTCTTTTGTAACTTAGCAACTAGGCGTGCTTCTCGTGAAGAGTTTTGCCTGCACTTTCTCATCTTCTCTGGGATTATTCTTTCCACCTCATTCTGATGTTGCTTCCTTGGGTTCGTATGACCTCCTTGTCTATCAAGTGTTAGCACGTCTGACTATACCTCTAGGAAAATCAGGCTAAGAATAGGAGATTTAGGGGTGTGTGTTGGGGGTGGGTAGATGAGGCAACAACACACAAGAAAAAGGGGGAGAACAGGAGAGGGGAAAGCAAAAAATCAAGAGTACTTGACATCAACTCTACTTGTCTACTGGTTTTCTCTAGAAGTAGAAGTTCTGGAGGTCACATGACCACTGTATTAGCAGGAGAAATTAGTAGAACAAAGGGCCTTTAAGTGAAAATTATCATGCATTTCATTCCACAGGGTTTAATTTCAATTATTCAATTAAGCATAAGATAAAATGTTTAGAACCACCTAACACTATCCTATGAAAGAGAGATTTCTTCTCAAAATGTTGTGACTTTTGAAATAAAATAAGGTAGAACAGGGTTCTGAAATATAGCATTCTTTTCTCTGACAACATGCCCACACTTTACAGAAAAAGCTACACATTGTGGTTCTATACAAAACTAATCCAACATCCATTCTAAATTCTAGCATTTCTCATAGTGTTTGTATATGATTTTCTATAACTATAGTTTTTTTCCAATGAGGGCATACAGTACTTGCTCTGATTAATTTTACATTCTTTACTATCCCTCATAGTGATGATGGTCTTTGGTGTCCCCAAGTCCCCTGCTGCTCTGCTATCTTCCTCTTCCTTCAACTTACATGCTACAGTCTTGATCCCAGGCCTGGTGGCATCAACACATACCATCTCTACATTATGACCTGGGAATCTTTCATCTGTATTTCCCTGATGTTCTTAATGACTGTTTTCTGAGTTGGTGCCTCACCGGTGGTTTGGTTTGTGGCGTTATTTTAATGGCTATAAAACCATGGGCTGAGATACTGGATTGCAATGAATTCCATAGAGGATGTGCAATCCAATGTACCAACAAGAGGATTTTCCTGAGACCTTTGAAAGACTCAGAACACTGACATGACAAAGAGACCAACAGCTCCTCACTGCATGCTCCTGACAGGGATGGACTTAGCCTGAAGGATGAGCCCTTGTAAGGAGGTCCATAGGTCTGTGGAGGGCAAATCTGATACTCATTCAATTACAATAGGGCACATTTATTTCTGTTGCTATTTGGTTCATTTTATTTTGATTTGGTTTGCTTTCTGTTCTTAGTAATCAGGCCATTTTATGAGCACTTTGGCAAGCAGTGGTAATAGTTGTTTTCTCTAGGAAATGTTTAACCTTTCAAGCCCAACAAGATGTTATAGACATTCTAAATTCAATTAAATGTGGTCCCCGACCTCAGGTTGGTGGCTATAACCCTTTCTTTTTTCCCCTCACTGTCCATGTTTACCTTACTAGGAGAAAGGAAATGGAAATGAGCCTTCGGTGATGCTGCGTTGACATTCTGGGTTTCCAAACACAACTCCCTGGTCACGGTTCATTCACAACCTACCATATCCAGAAAAGCCTGTCATTGTCCCTGCAGGACAAAAACCGAACAACCTGACCTCTACTTGTTGCATCATTTCTGCACACCTCACTCATTTAACAGATGCTGTTCTACATCCCAGCACCAGTGTCAAGTGACCGGGACATCCCGTGGAAGGGATCAAGTTCCTGGCCTTAGATGAAACGGCACATAATTCTTCTGAGATGCATGTTTTGGGATTCGTTTTCCAGGTGATGTGTGTGCATGGTGAGGAGGTAGAAAAGTGAGCACATGCCGTCCTTCCTGTATTTGTGCAATCTTTCCTCTGTAAAGCAGTTATCGAAAAATCTATTTTGTGATGGGTCTGCATCAGAAAAGCAAGGACAGAGATATCAGGGGTGTTCAGAGTCATACTAAGCTTATTAATTTAATTGTAAAAATATCTTAGAAGCCCAAAGAGTTTTTTAAAAAACGTTTACCCCAAACAAAGCTTAATTAGGATACAAAAAGGAAACTTTAACAAAAGAATAGAAAGTGTTTGTTAACTTATCAATGAAAAACTAAAACCAAACAAAACAAAAAGCCCAAAGATAATTAGTTGAATTCGTTTTTCACAAAGGAAATGAGAGAAGTGGTCAACAAATACATAGATAAATAGGTGACAGACATTATTTGCAATTCAGTGCCACTGGAGAAAGCTTTTGTTTGTAAATCTCAGGGTCAGTGAGTGTGAAAATAGAGCACTTGGCATGCCAGTAATGGGCTTATGAATTAATCTAATCTTTCACAAGACAGATTGGCAGTATTTTTGAAAGTATTTCATTCAGTTTCTCAGCTAACAACTTATTTGACAAATATGCTAAAAACTGGGCACAGAGATGCTCAGGTTCAAGGTGGCTCATGGTATCATATATAGAAGTAAAAATGGAAATTATCCACAGTCCTTCAGTAGAGCCAGATAGGTCATTGTACACAACAGCACCGCATGCCAAATAATAAGAGAAACAACGTTATTTCTACAGAAACTAAAAGAATAAAGATATAATATTAGATTCAAAAGAAGTTTAGACAATTAAGATTTGCAATATTCTTTATCAGGATTCACAAGCAACTGTTAACACTTCATTCCAGACAGCCATGACCAGGCCATCAGTCAGTCTAGGAGGCATCTATAGGCCTCTGCTAATCCTGCTCTGCTCTCCCAGACAGAAATGGGTTGGACCCAGGATCTTTGACTGCTTGAATCCCTAGAATCATGAAGAATTGAAAACTGATGCATATTTTCAAAGAAATGAGTATTCTAAGAGAGTCATGGGTAGTGGTGAGGGGAGGTAGGAGGTCAACTGGTCGCTGTGTGCCAGGAGCTTCCCTGTCTTAACAGAGAACATGCCACATCACAGACCATCACTGGGGTCTGCTTGGGGTGACCGCAGAGGCTGAGGCTTGGAGACTATCATGTGTTCGTTTTCCTGCCCTTCCTGGTTCCTCTTCCTAGATGCTGGAGGGTCCTGGCAACTTACACAACCCAAAGTCCTGCTGTTTCTTCCTCTTCCATTTCTGTCTCTGGCATAAGATTTCTACAATTGCTATGCCAGTGTGACTTTTTCGAATCAATATTTCTAAAATTGGGCACTTTCTGGAGTATGAACTTGTTTAGGAGTATGTCTTTTTCTTTTATTTTTTAAAGAAATTTGTGGAAGAACTGAGGGGAGGAATCTGGAAACTGTAGTGTTGTCAGGTGGTAAGAATAATAGAAGGCGTAAGGATAATAAGTCCCAGAGGTTTTAAAATTGTGTGTGTGTGTGTGTGTGTGTGTGTGTGTGTGTGAGAGAGAGAGAGA
>LOJH01000131.1:45248-58262 GCA_001685095.1 Ellobius talpinus | reverse complement strand
AGAGAGAGAGAGAGAGAGAGAGAGAGAGAGAGAGAGAGAGAGAAACAACCCACATCCTCCCTCCCTCTCCCCTCTGGCTATAGTCGAGGGTAAAAGACAAAAACATATTTGAAATGTGGGAGGAAAAACAAAAAGTTGTGAAGAAATACTCGTAAGAGGGGCTGGGGAGATTTCCAGTGGGTAGTGTGCTTGTTGCTTGTGTAGCACAAACTTGAGAGCCTGAGTTTGAATCCTCAGCATGTGTTTAAAAGCCGGCTATGGTTGTGTACTTCTGTAGCCCCAGTACTGGGGGCAGGCCTATCAGATCCTGGGGTTCGCTGGCTTGCCAGACTGGCTGAAACAGTGTGCTGTGGTCTCAGGAAGACACTCTGCCTCAAAAAGACAGGTGGGTAGTCATAGAGGAAGATGTCAGAGCTGAACTCTGGTCTCTATGCATGCATTTATGGGGGGGATCTCTTCAAGTACCCATGACCACACACAAATACATATGACACACACAAATCATATGTACATGTATGTATACATATATATATACACACATATAATGCAATACTTATCTAAGTTTTTACTTGAGTCAATGGAGACCAGTCAAATAAGATTAAGCACAATTTTCAAATAAATTTTTTTTTTTGCCTAAAATGAATGGATCTGGCCGGGAACACATCAGTAGCACCCACTGCGGGTCAGAGCTCTTTGAACTCTACGCCAAGTTGGCAATGGCGTGACTAAATTGACCAGCCTGGAAATGTTGTGTAAGTGATTGACAGGCTCACCTTGAATTTGACCCTCAAAGTAAGTTTGACACAATTTAAACTTCTATTATTTATCTCTTCTCTGAAAAGGGCATTAAGAGTTTCTTAAGGGCTTGTTCAGCCCCCACAACTCTAAGTTGGGTATACATATATGTACAACGTACATAGGAGAATTTTTAGTAATTATGTGCCTTGTTGTCTTGAGAGAGAAAGGGGGGTGTGGGGGGAAGGAGGTCAGACAACAGCTTTCAGGAATTCATTCTCTCCACCCCCCATGTGGGTCCTGGGATTAAGGTTTGATGACAAGAATTTAACCTTCCTAGCCATCTCCCCAACCCGAACATCTGTGTTTTTAAATACAAGTTCTTGCTACAACTTTTTTTCTAAATAAAGTCCAGAGAATTATGATTATGATTATTGATTATGATTATTGAATATGTTTTTTGCTGTTGTTGCTGTTTTTCAGGTAAAGTTTTATCTGTTGGGTAGCTTTATCTCCCACACACTGTTAGGTGACCAGCACACCATTGATTACTATGAAATTTTTTCCCCCTCAAACCCAGAGGCCATTTGCCTCATTTTCTAAATGGGTGATGTCCTGCTTTTCAGTGGAGGAATGAATTGGTATTCAGGTCTGAAGTCTTTATTTTGTGATCCTCAATCAGCCTCCTACTGAAATCCTCAAATTGATGACTTTTGCCTTGATGGGATTTTGGTGACCTTGTTCAACTTGTAGAGGAGAACAATTCTACTTGGGAAGCAGAAAAGAAAGGCACATATTTCCACTCAGAACTTGAGGACTCTCCCTTTTCCACATTGAGTAGGACTCATGAAACCCTACTTCAGCCCTCAATTTCCTGCTTGCCGTCTCTGAGCTTTAGTGCCTTTTCTCCCATTCTAGACAATAGTCCCTTACCTCACACTGTGGGAGAGAGTGCAGAATTTGGTAGATCAAAGCTGTTACCTATGACCTGGCATGGTAAGCCCCTGAAACAAGCTATCTTTTATCATGGTAACTGGTTATTGATTATATTTTACAAATACTCTGTTCCCCCAGAACAAACCTTTTATCAGTGGGGATTTTTGAAAGAACTGTATAAATAACAGGGTATTCCACACACCTGCTATAAAGATAAAGATATATTGGTTAAAAATACTCTTAGCAAACCAAATGCACATATGAATGGGTATATGCATATAAACATACAGGGTCTTTAAAAGGTGGGCATTGGTCCCAGGACTTTGCACATTCTAGGTGAGGGCACAGACACTGAGCTACATTCCAGAAAATTGTTTTTAGAGGTAGGAACTCACTACACAGCTCTGGCCAACCTTGAACTCTCAATCTTTCTGCCCCAGCTGGAGTGACAGACACGCACCCAGCTAACATTTTGAAGAAGTGGTTTTATACTAAAAGGCAGAAAAATATCTTCATTACACTAAAACCATGCTATGTGGTTTATAGCACATTTCCATATATGTATAACTATGGCTCAAAGGAAAAGCTGAGAATGGCTTAGCTGTGGAATCCTGCTGTGCCTGTGCCCAGGTTGGGCCCGAGCTTCAGGATATGGATAGCTGCCATCGGACCTATTGGGTAGTAGTTGCTTAAACTTGAAGATCATCAGTTCAGCAGAGCTGATGCTTTAAGTCAAGGTGTTAGTTATGCCCTTCCCCCCTTTCTGTTATTTTCTCTTAAACTGATGTATACCCTCAGACTTAATAAGGCAGTAGAAAGCAAGCAGGGAAGAACTAGATGGGCAAGACCAGTGAACTCTGCACTTGAGTAAAGAAGCCAATTCCAAACATTGGTTTGATCATTAGGAAGATAATTTTTAATCAGGGGTTCATTGGGAACTGCTAAGACTTCCTATAGTGTTCGGGTTTTCTTTTTTAAGGACCAGGTTCGTTCAGGTGCTATCTCATTTGGACGTTAATTTGTCTTAACATTCCTCCAAGGGCTATTACAGTCTATCACACATCACTGTATCCCATTTAACTCTCAAACCACAGAAAAGCTGGCTACAACATCAAACAACACTATTAAAAATACCACAAGGGAACCTTAGAGCAGGAATTCCAGGCACAAGCAACTTGCCTTGGGACAAATAGAGGTTGTAAAGCATTTGACCAACTCTGGACTGGGGTTTAGGAAAATTTCGGAGTCTGAAAAGAGAGTCCTTATGGCCTGCATGTTGGTTCCTAGGGCTGGTTCCCTGTGGTTACACAGGTTAGTTGAAAGATGAGCGTAAACACTGGCTTTTCCACCCTTATAGTCTTTTCTTCTCTCTCTCTCTCTCTCTCTCTCTCTCTCTCTCTCTCTCTCTTCTTTTCCTTCCTTCTATCCTTGTTTCCTTCAGTCCTTCCTCCCTCTTTTTTTTAAATATCTGATTTGGAACCAAGAACATCTATAATTCAGAATAACTTGGCAATGTTATTATTTCTTATTGCTGGCCTTTGCAAGTGAAAAATAGATTCACAACCAAGATTTAAATTTGAATCAGAATGTCTTCACTGTCATCTGGGTAATTTATTTCAAAGTCTTCAGACTAAAATAACACACACACGCACACATAAACACATGAAATGTGTGCAGGCACTTGCTCATGTGTGTGTATGTGTGGAATTTTCTCAGAATCTCTGCTATGCTCTGCATAACCATGTATTTTCCAAGAGATTCCTGGAGCATGGCATATGAGCTTTTTCCTGGCCATTCAGAAGTTTTTCTTAATAGGACACACTTCAGTTTATAATATTCTATTCAGTACTACTAATACTTCATTCACACATCTTTCCCTGGACCTACCCTTAATCATGGTTCTAAGGACAGGGATAATGCCTATCTGGGGCTATCATTGCATCCCAAGAACTTTGTATAGTGTCCGATGCATGAGGAACTCTCAAGAAATTTTTTTGTTTACAAATTATCTTCTGGTTGTTAAGTAGACCAGGTGTAAATTTCTAACCCCAAAGCTGGCAGTCATCAGTAGTGAAGGAACCTGTAATATATCACAGCAATAGAAAGTACCTAATTACAGTCATACATTTATAAGCTTTAACTGCAATTGTCAATGGGAAATTATACTAAAGTAATTGGTGGCAAGAATTACAAATTCATCATCATCATCATATATATATGGCTTGAAGTAAAATTTGGACTAGAGGAGCTTTAGCAAGCTATAAACCAACTAGAGCAATGAGAGAATGGATCGCACAGGCATAGGGCCTGTCCAGGGAAAAGCAGAGTTCATGTATACCAACAAGCAAGAGATGGAAGTCTGAGAGAGATACTACGTTCCCTGGAAGCACAAGAAGAAGTTTCACATCATTTGAGCTTTGATGGCTTTGCAAGGCTTTACATGTATCCATTTGAGCGTGGCTGTATTTTGCTTTACTTATTTCTGATAACCAGCCTGATCAAGTTAGGGTTCTGCCATGTGCTGATGAGGGAGTGCTGTGATTTTTCCCATGAAAAAAGATGCTAATTTATTGTCAGTAGCTTGAGAATCTGGAATATGTTTCTGGAGCTCTTAGGGTATTTCCAGGAAGAGTCATGGAACAGATTTGATTCAAGAAAATGGCACTATGTTGTCCTATACTGGCCTGTTCAAAATATGGTCAATCAAACGAAGTATGGTTACATACACATACTGCATCACAGGACATGTTCTCCCATTACTACAGGTGAATCACACATCAGGATTGCATGGGTTTAGCTCTAAAAGTTCTGAATTTGGCTTTTATCAGTGACCTAGAGTGTGCTTACTGTTAGTGTAGGGAGAGAGAGAGAGAGAGAGAGAGAGAGAGAGAGATCTTTCACTGGAGACCATCCGAAAGTCAACAATAGCCTGATTGCTGAGCTATTTGTCAGAAATGAAATCCATTTTTGTAATTGTAGTGTTTTCTGTATGGGAGCAGAATGACCCAGGCTATTCTCCTTTATGCTTAGCTTTTCTGGTGATTAAGGCTGGACACTGTTTCTGAGATAAGGAGATGCTAGGGAAATATAGATTAACATTAACACATCACTGGGAGAAGCTGCCATGAGAAATGAAGAGGTGATGAGGGGGGTGAATGTTTATTACTCAATGAACCATTGACCAAGACATTCTGGGCTTGGAGCAGGCAGAAAGCTATGGTAGGGATGTATGTGAAACCATTCACTTCAGGACCATGAACCATGGGGAAAGAAAACACAGAGACTAGGGCCCTGTGATACCTTCCAGGACATGCCCCCAATTCCTTGAAGACCTTCCCCCAGTCCCTCCCTAACTCCTAAAAGTTCACTATTTCCCAGAAGGATCACCAGTCTAAGGGAACAGTTGTCTTGAACATAGATTCTCTGGAGGAGGTTTGATATCACTACTATTACAATGGGATTAGAGAGCTATTGTCAGAGTACCTGGACCAGAGCCTATAAGCCAGTCAAACAAAATCCCCTTTAATATACACATTCAATCGGCCAGTTCTATTCCTCTTGACAACCCCGACTAATATACACAAGTTTACAGAATAACCACTGTGGGAAATGGCCCTCAGTTCTTTTCTTTCATAAAGTGGACTTAATAATTCTGCCTACCTCCTAAGCTTGCTGTGAGAATGAGACTCCTGTGGGTCAGGTTTTAGCATGCCACTTGAGAGTTGTTATTTCTATGGTGAGCAGGTAAGGACAAAGCTTCAGAGGACAGAACTGTGTGAAAGGGGAGAGGGTGAAAAAATGAAAAAAAAGAAATGCATTTCTATTAATTTTAATCTTTTCTTTTTCCCTTACTGTAACCCAGGCCCATGCCCATTGTATTATTTTGACCTCTCCTAATGACACTTTTGAACAACCATATACATATATGTATATATCTAGAATATACGTCTTAAAATCCGTTTTTATTAACTTAGTAGTAGTTTGCTCAAAACATGTTTACACTTCCTTAGAGTTGAACTTATTCCCTAGAAATGAGTAAGATCAAGGCTACAGAAAGTTAAACCAGTCATTCCTGAAACCATTAGTTTATTTCCCGTCCTTTTTACTGCATTGACTAGCTATTTGACGGAATTACCTCAATTGACTGGAGATTTTGAAATGTGTTAACCCAGCTGTAGGCAGTGAGGAAAATAGAGCCCTTAGTGTTCTTGGTGGGGTTTCTTTCCAAGTTTCTCCCCACAACACAAACCACTTCCTCTCACTTGAAAGAATTCTGCTTTTCTCATTAGTCTCACAGTCCGGGGTTCGGTGTTGACTACCGAGGCGACTCTTGGTCCAAGACCATGAAACAACGCAACAGAACCGGCCCACCACATGAAAGGACGGCGTTATTGGGACCGTCTTCCCCTCTTGCGCAAAGGACGAAGAAGAGAGGAGGCAGGAAGGACTAAGGAAGGAGGTGTGGGTGATTGGAGAGGAGAAAGCCTCTGGGATTCTATTCCTTCATGGGGAAGAGGACAGAGAGAGGCAGCCACAGTCCAAATCAGAACTGGAAAATGGATGATACAAAAAACCAAAAAAAAAAAAACCAGCCAGTCCAGCTGACTTGACGCTCGTCACGACAACACTGTGTGCACCTGGCATGGAGCTGCTCACCTGTCAGATCACAGGCATGCTTTCCCAGTGTTTCCACAACACTGAATAAATAGTATTCTTACCCACTGGCCAGGAATTGTTGCGGGTGGGAGGCCAGCATTTACTGACCACTGTAAGGCTACTGTCCTTTTGCAGGACCGTGTGAGTTATTTAAAACATTGGCCAGTGAAACGAATATAGCAAGGGCATCGCTTCTCATGTTTTCCTCATTCTCATCCCGTGGACTGACCATGCAAAGAGGACCATCCATCATCTGTTTCTCTCCGCTCATTTTTCTCTCTCAAAGGGGCGAAAAGGTGCATCTTCATCCCAATTTCCTTGTGTCCTAGGAGGAGAATGTTTGCCGTGCCCGTTTCTAGATGTTTTGTTTGTACACGCTACTGAGTCATTCCATGGAGTCCTGTAAAGAGTGACGTAAGAGCCAGCAGCCTGCCTTCACTTCCAGTCCATGGAACACTTTGAGGTCAGGCATGACGTTGATTCAGCACCTTATAATGATGACGACACAACTAAGGAATGGATACAGTATGGGCCTTGAGGGAATACAGCCCCCAAACACTCTGTGGGGTATTCTCAGCTGCGGAATGCTGGAGTTAGGCCCAGGGCTAGCAAGCACACAAGTCTAGAGAATAGGCAGGCTTAGCTTGGCTGGTGGGGGCAGAGCTTGCATTTTTAGGTACCTCGTCACCCCAAGGTACAATGCAGTAAACTGGATAAGGAGACATGAAGAAAGGCATGAAAAGAGGATTGGGAGACATGATGAATGGACAGAGAAGTCCAGTACTGACTAAGCAAGACAGGAACCAGAGAGGAAATACATGATTGGAGAGGGGCCATAAGTGTGCTCTACCAAGGAGGTTAGATTTTTCTCTGTGTCTGACAGCGCCACTCTTGGCAGATTCGAGTGTGGAAACACATGCACGCTCTTCAAGGCAGTCTACGATTTTTATTTTCAAGACATGAACTAGGCTGTGAAACAGCCCTACCTGTCCTGGAACTAGCTCCATAGACCAGGCTGGCCTCGAACTCACAGAGATCTGCCTGCCTCTGCCTCCCAAGTGCTTGGATTAAAGGTTGCACCACTGCCCAGTCAGAGTTAAGTTTTCAATGAGAAGGATTTGGTTGTAGCACAGAAAACAACACAAAGAAGAGACAACCAGAAATCAGACATTGAAGGATGTCTTTCTCTAATTGTGGGATCTGTTGTAAGAAATACACCTCATGGCAAAATGTATATGTGTGCTTCAACGCACAGGAAGTGAGGATTTTACAGATTGTTTCTCCTTGATGTCTTAGATGTGGCTGAGTACACTTCTATTTTCTATTCAGTTTGTATTTTTCTGAGAGATAAAATGTTAGCTCTACATGTTGGAAAAATTATACCTCAGGAATGACTGCTGCAATTCTGGGGAGAAGCAGTGAGTTTGGGAGCTGGGGATGCCCTTGCATGCTACAGAGAAAACCACAGATATGAGAAATACTTAGAAAACAAAATTTTTTAATGATATCGATTTAATGGAAGTATATGTGGCTTTCGTGTTTTAATATGGAATAACAATACTGCGTTAGATGAGGCAGGAAAAAACATGTTAGCAAAGCAGGACATATGTCAGTTTGGATCATATGTGGAATATGATTCTGGACTTTTGCATGAATAACTGGAACTATGAGAGAATTATGGAAATCTTCTTCATAGTAATGGGAATTTGAGGAATCGCTTTCACAGTAGTGTGAAATACAATTCATTATTGATGGTGGTGGAAACAACAAAAATACCTAGAGATTTTTCTGTTTGAAAGAGGTGAGGAAGGCAGACCATAAAGATAGAGAGGTGTGTTCAGAGAACTTTGAAGATTCTGGGACTTGGGATAGAATAGCTCCCCTAAAAGTCTGTTGAAGAAGTATTTATTGAGAAACGAATCGAGCAAGAGCTTGCAAGGAAGGCCTGGAAGTTGTGTCTGGAGAAGGTAAATGGAGGCTCACTGTAACTGCAGCCTGGGCGATTGGAGAGGAGGTGTTTGTGAGAAAGACCCCCCGTGAATGGACGAGCAAGAGGTGGTGCAACCACTGGTCTGGGGAGGGAAGGATGAAGCACTGGAGGAAGGGTTAGCGAGGAGCCTGTGAGTGGGCTTTGCTCCTGTTTCGTTTTGTATTGTGTTTAAGGCTAAGGCATATCTCTTCCTAAAAAGGCAGAGTAAGAAGGAAGATTGGAGATGCAAGGAAGGTGGATGGAGCAAGGGCCTGGGGAAGTGGGAGGACAGACAGGAAAGGACACAGTTGGGAGATGACGAAGAGAAGCCAGGAGAAGGGCCCAGAAGGAGTATGAGATCACCACGGATGTCAGCAAATGTGATGAGGATGTTCATGGCTGGATAATAGCCTTCCCATAGCCACAGCTGAAGCCATTGGTAAAGGAGATGAGCAGACACCGGGTTGAGAAGCCTCCAAGGAGGAATGTTTAGAACAAACAGGAAGGGGGAATGAAAGGGGCAGAGTGAAGCCCAAGTGTCTGTCCCAGTCATTTCATAACTGTGGAAGATCTGTGGGCACCAAAGAGGCCTGGGCTTTTCCAAGACAGACAGGAACAACACGACAAGGAACTCAAGAGAGACTAGAAGGTAAGGAGAGGTCCAAGAGAGGCTCCTTCGCCGAAAAGAAACAGAAATCCTTGAATTAGGGAATTACTAGGGCAAAGCTTATTTACTACCAGGATGCCTTTATTTACTACTTGATGCAGTCAGGTAGACTGTAATATATGAGGGACTTGTGCGTAGTGTCTTCTAGAAGGAAGGGGTTGTTGGTTTTTTCTCACTTCCCCCACCTTGTTACTGAGCACTTAGATGTGAAGGTACTGACTCAGGCAGTCATCTTGGAAAACAAGGACAGGAGCCATAATCTAGGTACCAGGAAAAACCTGTCAGAATCTGGGTCCTTAGCAGCCTTAGAGCTCCATATCTGTCTTAGACTTTCCACTCTGGGCCCTTTCCACTTGAAAGAGAAATGAACTCCTGTCTTGATTAAAACAGCATTAAGAAAAATAACCTTTTTTTCATTCTTTAGGACATGGTCTCAATCCATAGCCCACGATGACTTAGAACTCACTCTCTAGCCCAGATCAGCTTTGAATTCATACCATTCCTGCCTTGGCTTCTCTGGTATTACAGGATAAGTCTTCCTACCAGAGTTCGAATTTCTTAACTTACTTTATTGTGTGTATTTAAGATATACAACTTACTGTGATTTTGTTTTGCTTCTCCCTCTCCCTACACCAACCCCTGTGGCAGTGCTAGGAATCAAACCCCAAACCTCACCCACGCATTCTTTCATTGAATTGTACCCACAGTCTAACAAGTAGGTGTTTTGATATAAATATTGAAAATTTCAGAACTCTTCTTATTCTAGCTCAAGGAAATTGTAGCTAAAGTAGTCTTCCGAAAGAACGGGCCGCTTTTAGAAACTTCTTGGAAGATAACTTTAGCCTTCTATGACATTTTTGCCTAAGCAGGGAATATATTTGATAGTATATGCACAAGCTATGATCTTTGTAGGAGAGCACAGGCTGCTTTTGATTTGAGTGGAAAAGAAACAAAAGTCAGGCTTGGATTTCTTCATTATTTTTTTTTAATAACAAAGAAAAACAAAACAACATGTCCCTTAAAAAAAATACCCTGACGCATCACAGTCTTATTTCAGCTTTTGCAAAAGATGTATTAAAACTAATGACAACATTCGTAAAACTAATGAGAGCAATCACCCACAGAATGCAACATTCCTGTTGTACGTACCATGACAGTTTCCCCCCAGAAGGTTCAGCATTGAGTGGTTTAACCCTAAGCTTAGTAAATCACTTGTGTAACTTTGTTTTCAAAAGGAACTAAACAGCTGTAGTTTTCAAGGTCGGCCAGATCATCTGTCAGGGTCACATGTGTCTCACACATCCGAGTCACATCTATGGGTTCAATTCCACCCCAGATCATTCAGAAAAAAGACATTTGCAAGCAAGTGATCTCAAACTATGTTTCCAAACAGCTGCTGTGGTGGCCCAGCTAAGAGTCACCGGGGTGAACCACTTGAGTTTAGGACTTGGTTTCCAATCACGCAAACAGAATATTCATTTCAAATCACAACTTCGGTTTGCCATTCCTCACAATGACACACAGTAAGTGTTCATGAAAAGGGAGTATACAATGTGTATACAATATACTTGCTGTTGCTATCATAATGTTACTGTTTTTCTGCAAGTGAGAAGAATATGCAGTGGGGATAAAAACACCACCAACCAAACTCATCATTAACATGGAACCTAGTTAAACAGCTAAAGAGAAGGACTTCAAGTAACGAGACTTGGCTAATACTGCTCGCTACAATTCTTGCTCTAGGCGACACCAAATAAGAGCAAAAGACACAACTCCCGGATGCTAGTAACTTTCTTAACAAGCTGTAGTAATTGGTGTCATGGAGCCAGACTGATGGAACCGAGAGGGGATGACCTCAGGATTTAAGTTGGAGAAAAGAGACACTTTAAAAAAAACAAAACAAAAACAAAAAAACAAAATAAAACAAAACACTCCACATTTTAATTCAGACCATAGTTAGAAGCGTCTGGCTCCAACAGAGAGAAAGAAACGGGTATTGATTTTTGTGGGCTGCTTTTGCTAACTCCAAAGAGATAATTAGTGTTGAACGGCAGCTCTTAGGCTGAATTTTTTTTATTGAGTTTTCATAATGTTCTTGGTAGATGTTCTTCAAAGTTCCAATCAGTCTTCTCATCTTGTTTATGTTTTTCTTGCCTAATGATCCTTCAAGAGTGAGAGATGCTGACGGAAGAATAATGTCTTCTAATAACTTAACTCTTCTCCGTAGGGCTCCGGCGTGGCATCTGTATTTTAGCAAGGACGGCCCTGGACCATGCTAAAGGGAAGCAGCAGTGCAGACAGGCATAGGCAGATACCTGCCCTAGCTAAGTGTGGCCTCCAGTCAGTTGAGCTGCTTAGCTCTGAGTCACTTATACAGTTGAGTCCCTGAACATGTTTCTGTCCCTAATATTTTGTTGCTCCGGGCAACCATCAAGTCCACATAAAGACTTCTGCCAGCTGGCGAGGGTGCCTAACCACAAGAGCCAGGATTTTCTTTTAACTCTTTGGTGGAAGCTGAAACTAACAAATGGTGTCAAGGATGCCCTCTCAGAGCCACAATGGGAAGGGCAGAATTCATGTTTGACTTGACATGCCCTTTATTTATGTCTTAGCTGGATATAGCTAAAGAGAATAAAACCAGTAAATCAGAAGCATGCATTTTTGAAAATACTGAAATATCATGAAAGAGCTAGTCATATTCTTAGATGTTATTTCTTCTGACACCCCTATTTTATAGAGGAAGAAAAATGGGGTTAAATCACTGAACAGAAGTTAGATAGAGAGATAGTAACAGAGTTGGGATTTTAGTTTGGGTCTCTAAGCCCTGATGCTATTGCTTGTGCTGTGACGATCATAGCCACAATGACAGGTGCTAAATGAGCAATTACTAGTCATATGTGGCCACCTCTCTTTCCTAACTGCCAGTAGTCCTGTCTGAGAAGGGACAGCATGATGGGCTAGAGAAAGCAATCAGAAAGCTTTCTGCTGCCTGGTGATGGCTCCTTCACACTCTTTTCGGACAGCCTGATCACCAATTTGAGGAATGTTCGAGCCCGGCACAAGTATCATGTTGGCTGAAAACTATCATGGCTTCCTTAGCCTGCTGCCTCAAAAATATTATGACAATCTATGTGGGCCAGTCTTGTGACTACCAAAGATTCTCTGTTTTTTTTAATATGTGCAATCATAACATGTCATACTTTTAGGGGGAGCACCTATGTTTTACTCATTTTTCTTTCTTAGAAACTCAGAAATCAAAAGTAAACATGCTCTTATTGATTGATTGGTGAGAAACCTTTAATGAGTTGATTAACTCTGGATATACTAGGACCTCATTCAGATTTAATAATCATGGAATTTATAATAGTGAAAAACAAATAGAGAAGAGACTGCAGAGCAGTCAAGAAAATGCATTTACAAAATGTATTCACTATATCTTCAATATGCTAAGGTATATTTGGAGGGATAAATTAGTCTCAAACCACCTACTTTCATTTTGAGTTAATTTGTTCTATTTTTATGATCAATTCAATAGATTGGTTATCTTGGTGTAATAATAATAATAATAATAATAATAATAATAATAATAATAATAATAACCACAGGTAAAGAGAGATGTCAATCAGGCAAAGCCTGGTGGTGTCAAAAATTGACCACTGAGCAGTGCTACAGTGGGAATGTGTCCTATCCTGAATTTAGGGACATCAATGGGTATTGAGAGGAAGGGTTTGAAATGGTAATGACAACATGACGGTCCATCCCTTGGGAATGGGATAAAGTGATCTGATTAAAGGAGTTAAGTGGGAGAGTTTTTCTCATTGGCCTTTCCACCTCCTATCGTGTTAGGATGCAATAAAAAGCCTTTATCTAAAGCTAGTGCATTGCTCTCAGACTTTCCATCGCCTAGAATTATGTGAAAATAATTTTCCATTCTTTAAGAATTACCCAATCTGTGGTATTTTGTTGAGGTCCCACAAATTGACAGAAACAACACGGCAGCAATGGATGTACCAGGCTCAGTTTAGTGTGTGTGTGTGTGTGTGTGTGTGTG
>LOJH01000131.1:3371-30694 GCA_001685095.1 Ellobius talpinus | reverse complement strand
GTGTGTGTGTGTGTGTGTGTGTGTGTGTGTGTGTGTGTGTGTGTGTGAATCTTTGTTAGCGTAAACATGCATGTGTGTGTAGATGTATCTGGAGAGCAAAAGTCAATGCTGCTCTCTCTCCTAATCGTTCTCCAGCTGATATTTTTAGATAGGATCTCTCTCCCTGGGACCCAGGGCTTCCTGATTCTGCCAGGCTGGTTGGCCAGTGAGCCCAAATGTCCTCCTAGCTCTCTGCCCCAGAACTGGGATTACAGGTGTCCATGCCACACCCAGAATTTATGCAAATGTTAGAGTCCTCCTGCTTATGTGACAAGTACTTCATGAACTCAGCCATTTCCTGAGTCCTGGGTCCCAGTTTCTATTGAACTTTAATAGATATAAATATATCATATATATATATATATATATATCACTAACTTTAAAGCTTGTTCTCAGCTCTCTGAGTTCCAATGAGAACTTACGGAATAGTAATAATTTCCCTCGTATATAAAACTGAGAATTGAATAATCATGGATGTATCCTTTTACATTTTTAAACATTTATTTATTTGTGTGTGTGTGTGTGTGTGTGTGTGTGTGTGCGTATGTTGCTGTATATGTGCCAGGTCGACATGTGGAGGTCAGAAAGCCACTTGTGAGAGTTGGCTCTATTTCTGCCATATGCTACTGGGGTTTGAGCTCAGGTTGACAGACTTAGAGACAATCACCTTTCCCTGATGAGTCCCCTTGCCAGCCTCTAATGTATTTATCTTTTTCTTTCTGCTTTTGTGTGCTTTTTAAAACAATTCTTACTATGTTGCTTGGGATAACCTCAAACTTGCTATGTAGTGGCCTGGGCTGGTCTTGAACTCACAATCCTCCTCCCTTAGTTCCACCCTGTGAGGATTGCAGGCATGTGCCACTATGCCTGGCTTCATGTTTTCCCTTTAACTAAGCTACGTTGCTAGAAATTCAGATCACACCAATTAGCTAACACAACAACAAAGGTAATCTTTATACAAGTAACACAAACCCTCCAGATAGAAGTGTCTACGGTGATGCTAAACCAGGCCCAAGCAACGGCACCTCTGCAAAAACATGGTACATCAGGAAATATTTTCCAAGGAATAGCACAAATGCAAACATATGAGACAGCAATTCTCAACCTGTGGGTTAGCAGCCCTTGGAAGGGGGGTGTCAAATGACCCTTTCACAGTGCTCCCACATCAGATATCCTGCATGTCAGATACTTATATTACTATTACTAACAGTAGTAAAATTACAGTTAGAAAATAACAACAGAAATAATTTTATGGCTGGGGGTCACCACAACTTGAGGGATTGTATTAAAGGGTCACAGCATTAGGAAGGTTGGGAACCACATTGTGAAGCCAGCGACAAAAAGGAAACATAGAGAAGGGAAGCTTCATTTCTTTCAAAGTTTAGAATTGCAGCATAACATGGGTGTTGGGGATAAGGCTTGGGGCTAAGGTTCCACGAACAGCATTTCTTCCCAGACAGGAGACAAAGAAGGTCCCACTTGTCTCTTACCTGTGATGGTGGCTTTGTTGATGGATGGTTGATTGCACATGGGTGATCGTCTAACAAAGAAGGAAAACACAAAACAGTAAGCGTGTGGTGCTCTTTGACTTCAGTACCCTGAGTTGCTTTGAATGAGTCATTCTAATCTAAAGAACTATTTTAAAGTTATAACACTTCCATACATACTTCATTGAGTTTAGCCTGGAAAGTTCTTAGATGCTCTTTCCCTGTGGCTCAGACTACGGATGGGAAAAGAGGGAAAGAAAGGAAAACGCCAGCTTGAATCTTGTAGTTGAACGTAGGGGGAAATCAAGCAGACAGGAACTTCACAGGGATGTGTCTGGAGAGGGCATTCTTACTGGCTGACTGTATTTACATATTCCATTAAGCTAGGGTATGCAGAGCAAAACAGACTTCCTGAATGTGGAAATATAGTCGGTTTATAATGGTTTTTCCCTGGTGCAGTATTAGAAACTCATTTATGGCTTATAGTCTCACGATTTCTTGTGTATTTGCCAGGAGTGAATGACTCCTTCTAAACAACCCTGGAGATTGAAAAGGTATGTAAATATTTTTCCTTTCCAGTTTCTTCATTGCAAAGCATCTCTGGCACGTTTGTTAGATATTTATATTAATAGCTTGTCTAAACAGGTGCCTTAGAAATTTTAGGGTTCTATAAACCCATTGTATTTCAAGAGACTCCATTTGGTATTTTGCACTGTTCTTCAGTTGTTTGCCAGCTCCCACAAGATGATTATAAACACTTTTAGGAACATGCCTACTATACCATTAACCTGTGTTCTCTAGGAAGGTCAACATGATGCATATAGTATTCATTTGGTCAGTGCTGATCAAATTATGTTAAGATGAAAAATCATTTACGAGACATCCATTAAACAAATTTGAAAATAAAACTTTTTAAAGTTATTTCATGTAACTGGCAGCCTTCAAAGGATGGCAATTTTAAAAAATCCTTCAGGAAGCAGATACATTGCAAGATGTCTGCAAAACATCTCAGGCCTTTTTCCTGTGTGTGCATGCGTGTGCAGACACACGCTTTTTCTAGTGGTTAATACTTACAAAGCCCTGCACTGTGTACTTCAAATGAGTTGAGACACTTAACCCTTAGGACAAGCCTCAAGGCAGGTGAGCTGATAGTGTGCAGTTTGCTAAGGACAAAGCGGTAAGTTTTGAGAAGTAAAGTTTCAGAGTATCAGAGCTGAGATTTGAACTCGAGGACTTTGACACTCATGTTGCTCTCTGCTCTGCTCTCTTACTATTAGGAGTGTGTGTGCGTATGTGTGCATGTAAGGGAAAGAAAGGTGGGGGGAGAGGGAGGGAGATTGATCTGGACAGTCACATATATGAACCCATTGTGGCTAGTCCCTTACCTCTACCCTGCTGGTAGGCTGTGTCTCCAAGGCAAGCTGCAGGACACCCAGGGAACACAGTCTTAACATTATGTAGGCTTTCACTGGCTCCACTCAAGTGCACCCAGTTGCACTGCTGTTCTTAAGTTTATTGATGTATGTTCTGTTTTTAAATTTTGGGTATGATTGAAAATGTACCAAGATTCATGTCTGTACTGTTTATTATAAAATAAAAAGTGGAAATGTGAATTGATGAATGCTTTAAAAAGCAAGAGCTTAAGGTTTTAGAGCTACCTTGGTCTACGTAGCATGGTTATGTTCTTGCTGAAGGTTTACTATGTACATGTGACAGAGCCTGATCAGGGTGGCATTTCTGTAGATGAGGGTTTACCCAAGTATGTTTTATATTGATAAGAATTTTCAGTCCCTCCTTGTTCTGTAGAAATTTAGAAAGCATAAAATGCTGCACTTTTCTATAGATTTAGAAAAGCAAAATTATCGCCTTACTATTTATCTTTCCCTAGGATCAGTTCTATGGCTTGCATGTGGAAACCTGGCAACCCATAACCATAAATATTGACCATTAGATCCATGAGGACATTGGTAGGTATATCATTTAGTGAAGAATCAGCCAAACTTCACTTCTGGGCTATATATGGCAAGAGAGCAAGGTGATAGAAACAAACAATGAGTGTATTTACAAATGTCAGTGATGAGCTCAGATCACCTACCAGGGGTCAAACCTAGAGCACATTCTCCCTCAAGTCATTCCCTGGTGAAAATACAAAGGCACATACCCTTCTCTAAGTGTGGTGGTGAACTTGAAAATGTTCCAGTGACTAGGGGTGCTCATCAGGCAAATTCAGAGCCCACCAGAACTGCTGTTCTCAACCTGTGGGTCGCGACCCCTGTGGTAAGCACCCCCACCTCCAAAACTATTTACATTACAATTCCTAACAGTAGCAAAACTGCAGTTATTAAGTAACAACGAAAATAATGTTGTGGTTGGGGGGTCACCACAACATGAGGAACTGCATTAAATGGCTGCAATGTTGGGGAGATTGAGCCCTGCTGTTCTAAAGTTATGCAATGTGCCCTCCGCTGTCCCTAAACAGAACCAGTTGTCAGGAGTTTGATTCCTGAATTATGATGCCCCAGGAACCTGGTTGAACTTTAACCAGTGGACGAGGTGCACAGTGCACTCTCCAAATGTGCCGGCTCTTCTTGTAGTTCGCTGTATGTGTGTTTGGTTTGGCGGGCATCCGGGCATCCGTCAGCATGGGTAGCATACAGTCAGGCAAGCTAGATGGACCTTCCAGGGTTAGCTTTGACTTTCTGACTTCCTTCTTTCCAGGTAAATCCCCTCTGTTCCTGCAAATCTGCTTGGTATAGAAGGGACTTCTCTTCAGAGACGTGAGGGTCAGTGTGATGACCTCACCTGCCACACATGTCAGATCAACGGCCATGTGTTTACATGCTGCTTAACAAGGTGACAGCATCTGCAGGAAACTTAGCAGAGGTTTGTTTCTTCCTGGCCCTTTTAAGATAAAGAACTGGATTTCTTAGATGAAATTTGCAACGGAAAAACTTGAAAGGGGCCAACAGTGGCTTCAGTCTTCGGGCTGAGCTGAGATCTTACAAAAGTGAGGAGATGGTTCTTACACTGTACTAGAAGCCCAAGAAGCTTGCCGAGGTTAGCATGACACAGTACAGCTGACCGTGCTGCACAGAAAACGCCACTGGCAAGACATGGGCCCCTCAAAGCACACCTTCGGGTGCAAATGCTTTCCTACCAGTTGACTATTGGCAGCATCTGCGGGGGGTTGCACTGTATGAGGATGGGGGCTGGGAACACAGCGGTGAACAAACTCCCAAGGTGAGTAAAACCTATGAAGGCACTGAAGGTGTCACCAGCAGAGGGCCGCTCCTGCCAGGTGGCTTCTGATAAGAGGGGATCACTGCATTCCCTTGTCAAACACCGGGAGGGTCACCACAAAGTAATTCTAGAAAATGAAGTCGGCATTGTATGGGACAGAGCATGCAGCTGGACAACGGCAGTGGTTCACAGATGTCTAATGTATTGTCTTGTGTTCAGCTCAAGTTGAGAAGACACCAACGAACCCTTCAGGCAGAAGGGGAGGGAGAGGGGGTAACTTACTTGCTGGGTGCTCGATCTTGCAAATTAGTTAATGCAGCAAAGTTGTTTCGGACAGTTCGCAGGCTGGCCAAGACCTATGACAAAAGGAGAATTCTTTAGAGTTCTTGAGCCGGGGCCAGTTGGAATGTAGCTAAACATGCTTTGTAAGGAAGAAATTTTATATTCCTTGCAACTCAGTTTGTATACCACTATGGAATCGTCCAGAACTTAGTAAAGTTTTTAATCCTGGTATATCAAATCCAGGGAGGTTAGACTCCCAGAATTTTGTAGACACCCCTCTCACTGGCTTTGCTTGTGTTAACAACAGTAGCAGCCCCAGCCCCACATCCTGTCGTCATCGACACAATGTCCCCAGAAATTGCAATTGTAACACTCTATAATACAAAACACCATGAAAGTCTAAAGTTTATTGATTAAAATTAGTCGAGAATTCTCTGAGAAAATTCTTCAAGATTTTTATGATCTCAGGCCATCAGATTAAGAAACGCTTCCGTTGTTTTTTCCATCTTTATAGAGGACTATGCTAGCTAGTTAGTGCTCAGGTGCTCTTGGCCTCTGCAGCAATTGTGCACATTGTGGAATATAAGAAGTCTGCAGAAAGACACTGATCACAGAAAACACAGTGTTCTATGCAAAGGGTACTAGTCTGTACACTCTCAGAACAAAGAAAGTGTTTAATAGGATGGTGCTGAAGAAAAAAATACACGGATGCAATATATTCACTTGTATGTGGATATGCCAGGAAGTAGATGGCCCCACCTCTGCTAGCCCCTTCTTTATTCTAACTCTAATCAGAAATAGAAGATGCTTAAGGAGTGGAAGGAGTCCTGGAGAGAAGTCACAGGAGCCGGCTGACCCTCATTTTTCTCCTAGAACAAGCTACTTTCCTCTGGGGTGGATTTTTATTAAGATTAGAGGTGCCGATAAGACCTCAGTGCTTATTAGAGCTCTGAGTTTCTATAAAAAACACAGAATTCACATGTCCTGGTATATGTCATATATCACATGCACACACTTGGACAAGTTATGACACCTCTTGTACCCTAGTTTCCTTGTGTGTAAAACAGATAGTGATGTTGGGAAGGTTAAAGGAAACCATTGATTAGTGCCAATGACATTGCCTAAGCAAAAAGTATTTGGTGACTGTGTGTCCATTATGGAAACTTTCATTTAATTATCTGGCACAAGGGAAGTCTGTATAATGCTTATCTGTATTATGTGGCAAGACATAGAATTCTTAGATTTTTAATTGACCTAGGGGTTCGAGGACTGTGCCCTGAGTTTCTTCATGGGACAGTGATCTAGACGAAAGCCACTCTGTGCCTCAAGCATTTGTTTTTGGAAGATGATGGGAACCTGTGCAAGCCAAAGGGAGCTGTTTATGCTCTGCAGTCCCCCTGAGGGAGTTCCTGGTGCCTCCTAGGAAGCCAGCCAGTCACTGGAAAACCTGGCTCATTATCACACACAGCTCTGAAAGGTCACACTGCCTTTCAGACAGTGACGGAGTATCCAAATAGCTGGCTGCTGACGTCAGACCACAGTGTCTTTCATGAGGCATGAAATTCTGAATGATGCAGAAATAAATGGATTAATGAGCTAATCATGAAATCACGCTGGCTTGATTTGTGCCTTAAAATGTGAACATCAAACATGTTAGTAAAGCATTGAAGCATTAAAGCATTGAAGTAACAATTCCCTTTTTCTAAACTAACATTTTAACCTCTGAATTTTGAGACTTTTTACTCTACTACAGGACACTTAGGTCCAGTATGTTCGGCCACTGGGTAATAAATAAGCAGTAACTGAAGTATTTCATTTCTCTGGAAAACGTTTTGAGGGTAATTCATAGTTTATGATTATTTGAAACAAAAAAAACCATTAGCCCATGAAACAAAACATTAGTTCATGAACAAAACCTCTTCTGTAGCAAGGTCGGTTTTGAAATGGGGTTCACTGTGCAGTCCTGGCTCCCCTGGAAACTCATTGTCTAAGACCACACTGGCCTCCAATTCAGAGATCTGCCTGCTCCACTCCTGGTTGGCCGGGGTGAAAGATACCCTCCACACCTGGTCTATAGAAAGTTTTAAGCTTTGGTTATATTAGTAAGATACTAAACTGAATTATTACTTTCATTTTTAGCATGTAAATTTTTAAAGAATTCCTATCTTTGGATGTTGAAGAATTTAACCAGCAAAATAAAAGTGTTGTATAGCCAAAAAGTATCTATTGCCATAATCAAGACAAAATTCCAATGACTGCTATTTCTTTGAAGAGGGAGACACATGGAATGGGGGAAGGGCAATCAAGCATCATTCGAAGCCCTGATAACATTTCATTTAACTGTTCATTTTATTATTATTATTTCTGCCTTCTATATTCACTACACATACAGTATGATACATTCCAAAATGAAAGTGAGGGAAGAAGCCCCGCTGCCCGTCCCTGGCCTGCTGATTTTTAGGCTCTCCCTTCACTTATGCGATTGTGAATTCTGATGTAGTAAGTGACATTAAAGACACCTGGAGGTGTTTTGGTTTGCGGGGAGACAAAGCTTGCTTTCTATGTTTTGTATTGAAATGTTAATAATGTCTCCCACTCTGTAACGTATCCGATGGGGGCAGAAATGTAAAGAGGAGTCTTCCATATGAATTGGCCATATACGATGCTGCCCTGGGTCTGGGTGATTGCCTCTGGCATTCTTCATACAAATATCATTAAGTTTTCCTCAAACCCACTTGTCTCTCAGGACACAAGGAGGAAAGCAAGCCTTGCCATACAATGAGGAAAAAACGGACAGGGCTTTCCAGAGGCCCTGGGTAAAGGTTCAAGTTCATGGATTCCCCTCTGCTCCAGGGCAGCACTCTGCCAAATATTTAGTCCTAGCATCAGATGCTGAAATCCATACTCTGTAGTGCCTAGAATTTTCTTGTCTCTTTAATGCTTTTTCGCAAAGGGTCCTTATAATGTTTTCCAAATGGCTCAGGCTTAGAAAACTAAAATCATTGCTTTATCTTTGGCCACTCCAGTAATCATAGAATTGTTTAAGGAAAACAAGCAAGCACACAAGCAAACAAGCAAACAGCTAACTAAACAAACATGGGAGTATAGAAGAAATATAAATCTTAACAGTGACTAGTGACAGCGTACAGGAAACATTGTTCACTGGCCAAGAGGTGAGACTATTCACACATACAATTTCAGGCTCTTTGGGTGCTTTTAAACATTTCTTAACTGATAGGATTCACTGAAGTTGGCAGAAAAATAGAAAAATGTTGGTTTCATTCAACAGCTCTAGTGAAGGAAGGGAAATGATTTTCTGGATCGTTTTCCAGTGCATACTCAGCTTATGCCAGCAGGTGGCAGTAGAAGACAGACAATGAGAGCCAGGGCAGGGAGGCTGTGGCCTGTCCTTGTGAGGGCAAAGATTCTTCCTTACATAGGCTTCACTTCAGGAAAAAAAAAATCAGTGGAGAGTTATTCACAGGATAAAAAGAAAGCTACTTTGATTGAAAATCAAACCTCTCTCCAAGTTATACTTTTTAAAAACATATGAAGTGATTCTTTCTGATATGTTAGAAAGTTCTTGGTAATTTCATAATTTTGTCTAGTAAGAACAGAGCTATCTAGATTAATGTAAGTCATCCTGATAATACACAAATTGCTTACTTGTTTTTTAAATGAAAGTTGATAAAGCAACTGAAACGAGGCAATGTCTCCCATTGCCTAACAGAGGTCCCATGTATTCAATGAATTTGGCCACAAGATAACTGTTACTAGGGGCAAAGGGACATGCAGCTTAAAAATATATTGGTGATGATCTATTACTAATGGAACAATAATTCTCCATCATGTTAACAACCAATGTATTTTTTTCCCCTTTGAAACTATCTAGGTGTTGTAGTTTGGGTGACATAAACGAAATGATGCGGTTGTTCCATCCCCTTGTGTTGTTTTTAGAGCAGGCATATCTCAGGCTTCTAAAGGACACAAGGATGTTTGTTTGCAGGGACCCAGGTTTTGGATGCTTGTTAGCAGGAACCCAGGGTGTGGGTTTTAGAAGATAGTCGCAAATAATGGGGCTGTGGGAAAGAAAGAGCTGACTGCAGAGACAGCAGCCAGCTTCCGGCATAGCTTTACCTCCTGTGTTCAACAGACCCAAGGACTCCTGCTAAATTGTTATGTTCAAAGGGAAGGAAAGAGCAGTGGGCATGAGGGGCAGATCAGATGGGGGTGCCTCCCAACACCAGACTTCATGTCTAGGGAAATAAACCAAAAGATTTGAGCACAGAAAAGAATCGTTCTAAAATAAACTATACAAACAAATTAAAATTGGCACCATTTTCTGTGGGTCAGGGAGCCTCGGAGTTTATGTGAGAAAGTTCAAAAACTTTACCATATAAGAGTTTAGATGCTGGTTAGTTCCTAGTCTTGTTATGATTTGTACATTAGAACAAAACATGGAAAGATTCTGTAGACTTCTTTCTAACAATTAGATCTATCCAAGATGTTTGAGGTCCCATCTTGCTCAACAAAACCACTGATCCTCAGCCATTCTAGACACATTCCCAAATACTTTAGGTCATTTTATCATTTCACATCTATGCCACGGAGTTGAAACATTTTTATCTCTTACGCACGAAGATCACAAATGTGCCGCTCTGCTAAATCTTTGTACAAATAACACATGTGAAAAAAAGGAGTAAATAAAGTATCAGGTTGAACAGGTTTCTTGAATTTCAAACTCAGATCATGTACTAATTATACCAGACGTAATCTAATCCATGATACAGTCTTCTCCTTTGGGTGCTAATTCCAGTTAGGGAAATAGGGCCGGCTTAGTACTATCTCCTTTAGGTAACTTGGTATTTGAAGTACAGACACCGCTCGCGTCTAGCAGCCTTACCCAAAGCACTTCTGCGGGGCTAAGGTTTACGTTCTCCAGCATTGCCTTTCAATTATTTGAATCAGCCAAACAGTTTGCATCCATGCACGTGTATGTGGTAAAGTTACCTTAAGGATCAGAATAAAATCCCCACATCAAATGCAGAAGTCTGTGAGAAGCCTGCACACTCGCAGCTGCGCTTACCTGAGCAAATGGAGTCACAATCAAGTCATCTCCGTGTCTGAAAAACAAAGCAAATCCAGTGTTAGGCATCTCCAATAAGGCTCTGACCGCTTTTGATCAATATTAAACGGTACGTTCCATTGGAAGAAAATCCCATTGGGAATTACAGTAATTCCATGTTTCTCTTCACTATATGTCCTTGCCAGCCATTGGGTTGAAAACATGTCTTCTGGATCTTAACCATTTTCCATCTCCCTTGGTCTAAAGAGGGCACCCTTGATTGCCAACCAATGCCAAGGTTGCTTTTTCGGCACAAAGGACCAGCTATTGCTATGAAAGGGCTCTCATTTCTGGACCTGCACTTTACTCTTGACTTCTCCTTGCAGATCTTAGCCAGGGAGGCCTTGCAAAGAACCAGCTACAGAACTAGCTTCTGTGAGTAGAGTACCCTGGGCTAGCTAACATTTGTAGGTGATTAGCAGCAAGTGATCTGTATGGTCATGTGTTCAAGCCTTGGACGGGCCATGAGCCCTACATGACATCGGGCTGCATCATCCACTAATAAAAACCCCATGAAACTTTTTCAACTGACAAGTGTCCCAGCCACTGTACTTACAGGGCAATGTTACCCTGTGAGGTGCTGTTGCTACAGTAACGTCAGCTCCAGTACATGGGAGATACAAGAGCAAGGTGTCCGTGGGACATGTCCTGGAGAAGCAGGGAAATGCAAGAATTGATACAACATTCTTCTTGAAGGAAAGTAAGAAACTGGAACCTGGGACTCTGTAGTATTTTCGCAGCATGGATAAGTTGAGGAAAGGATGTCCCAAACCTCAGTGGACTATTTCTTGATCTAGCCAGTTGCAAACAATCTTGTTTAAGCATACCATTTTACTTATCTTGAAAGATAGAGGCTTGCCCGGCATATTAGGTTAATATTCAATTTTTGATGCTCCCACCCTGGCCCTGTGAGTGCCAGGATTTCTGGTGTGTATTGCCACACATGCCAGTTTTTAAAAACTTAAGCGAATGTAGTTATTTTACACATATATTTCCTTGACATAATCCTCACTGAGGGCTGGTCACTTGGATCGTCAGCTTGTTCCCAAGCATCTGAAAAGGACTCAAGTCCCCCAAACCAATGTCTATGAGTCATGCAGTACAAGAAGCAGAGAGACGAGACTTGTAATGGGTTAATGATGATGAAACCACCATCCCGGAAAGCAGTCTGCTACCTAGGGAATACTACAGAAAGAAACAAACACAGGAACTTCTGGGACGGACAGATTAAGACGCTGCAGGTCACTGAGGAAGTTAGTGTCACATTGTTCTTGTGTCTTGCGATGTGGAAGGAGGTGCTTTATGCCTGTTCACCTACCCTGGTCACCCTGAGCTAACTAAGACCCATTCCTGTGGCCACATGGAATCTCACCTCTCCCCTCTTCCAAGAGAAGGATGTGCTGGCTCCTGAGCCAGTGCTACTGGGGACCTGGAGGACAGGCTCAATGGCATGTGTTGACAAGAGAAATGGCAGGACTCCCTCTCTCTACACCCGTGTCATCTTTCCCTTAACTCTGTGTTCCTTACTATGCTGTTTTCCACTCTCATTTCTGAGTTAAAGAGCCAGAAACATAGCCAAGAAACCAAGAGACTCAAAAGCAAACCTTCGTATGCACAGTGCTTAAATGGGAGATGGGCACTACCTTCTAGAAGACTAAATTCAGGCAGATTCAGCTCCTGACAATACAATTCGTTCAGTAACTGCTTCCAGACTGTGGGACTTTGGGAGACATCACCTCTTTTTAGTTTCAGTGCTGGAGGCCTTTATAATGTTTTATTTTCCTGTTATTTTTCTTTTTTCCTTCCTTCCTCCCTCCCTCCCTTCCTCCATCCTCTTCTCCTCCTCCTCCTTCTTCCTCTCTCTCTCTCTCTTTGTCTATCTCTCTCTCCTCTCTTTCCTATTTCCTTTCTTTCCTTCTCCCCCTTCTTCATATTAGATATAGTCTCACCATGTAACTCTGACTGGGCTGGAACTTGCTATGTAGATCAGCCTAGCCTCAAACACGCAGAGAATCACCTACCTCTGCCTACTGAATGCTGCGATAATAGCCACGCCCCACCAAGCCTATCTACTTGTTGTTTCTTAAAGTAAGATTTCAAATCCAGACCTGATGGCACTGGTCCACAATCCTTGCTCCTCAAGAGAGTTGAAGCAGAAGGAACAAATATTCAGTGCCCAGGTGCACTACAAGGTGAATTGAAGGATAGTCTGGGCAACTTAGCAAGATCCTGTCTCAAAAATAAAAATATATCTAAAGGTATGAGACATAGTTCAATAGTTGACTGGGAGCATGCTTACCTTGCATGCATAAGGTCCTGTGTTCAATCTCTAGTAACAAATACACACACACACATACACACACACACATACACACACACAATCACAAATAAATAAATAAAAGCCCAAAGATTTCATTAAACTTTTAAAAATTCAATACAAGTTTAAATCATAATTATAAATAGTTGCAATCAATACATAGCAAAAATTAATATATATCAAATGACTCACTGAGCAAAGAATTTCAGAATGAGTATCTCCTAGTTAATGTCTATTGTGGGTGAGGAAAGGGAGTCCTGAGAAAGACACATGATCACATGTTTGTGAAGATTTTGGAAGAGGATTCAAATTCAAGTACTATGACTTCAGGGCTCTGCTCTTACACACACGTGATTCTCCATCTCCTGTACACGTAACCAATGTCCAAAGCACATCTGAAATGGTGCCAGTTCTGTGACATAGTGTTCACATCATGAAAATATCACTAAGAAAACATCTAATCAGACACAAATGCAGACTAATAAAATAAAATTAAACAGCAAATAAAAATCAGTCATATACCACCCAACCAGTGTCTTAAAAAAAAACTGGCTCAGACTTCCTGATGTTCTCCATGCCCTACAATCTGAAACTAAACAATAGAGAAACTAGTGGAGGAGCATTTACTTTTGTATCTAGAAATAGCGTTCTGGGGAGAGTTAACTAACATAAACAGGCACAAGGATTCTGAGGAAGGCATATGATATTTATTGATATCCGTAAGTTAACATGCATGTTATATATCATATATGTGTATATATTATATATGTGTAAAGAGAATTTTCAGGCTCTCATTTTCTTATTATAAACATTTATCTTTATGCTAAGTTTCAAAAAAAAGAAAAAAATTCCAGGGGGAGAAAATCCCACCAATTACCGATTACCAGGCTCTCAGAAAATTGACCTATTCTTCCCATTCTACTCCACAGGGAAATTTTCATCAGACATCAGCCCTGCAAATATTACATATGACTTCATATAATAAAAGAATACCAAGTAAGGGCCGTGGATACAGCCCAGTGATAGAGCAGTTGTTTAGCATGTGTGAGGAGGCCCCCTCCGTTCCACCCCTAGCATCTGCCCCCCAGATATCTATATATTCATATATGTTTATCATCTAGCTTCAGAAAATGTTGTGACCTTAGAAGGTACTTGGTATTCTGAAATTTAAAATATCGCCTCACATCTGGTTAACATTTTAATAGTTAATAAACAACTCCATCAGAAGAATTCAAATAATCACATTATAAAGAAGCATAGGCACTCGCCAGGCAAAATGTATCAGCGAGTGATAAGAGCTTTAACAGCACTTCACATTGGGAAAATGCAAACTGAAAGCAAGATACCAGCTCTCACTTAAAGGTTAATTTGATTTTCATTTTAAAAGGTAAGATTGCCGGGTGGTGCTGGTACATGACCCCAGCACTTGGGAGGCAGAGGCAGGCAGATCTCTGTGAGTTTGAGGCCAGCCTGGTTTACAGAGAGAGTTCCAGGGTGGCCAGGACTACACAGAGAAACCCTAAGACAGATCACATGTCTCCTTCATGCCAACAGCAGCACAATGGGCTCATTAAAAAAAGTCAAAGATATTTGAGGAAAAGAAGGAAAGATTTAAAGCAACAACCAACACAAAAGTGTGAGGAACTACGTGCACCA
The DNA here is from genome assembly GCA_001685095.1 of Ellobius talpinus. Taxonomy (NCBI): domain Eukaryota; kingdom Metazoa; phylum Chordata; class Mammalia; order Rodentia; family Cricetidae; genus Ellobius; species Ellobius talpinus. Next base: position 16,548 of record LOJH01000131.1, on the reverse strand, counting down.
TCGCTAGGATTGTCAGGGGCTCCAGTCACAGAGGGAAGTGTGTGACATTTGTCCAAAGTTGAAAATAATGCCCCTAGAAGATCCATCATCCACTTCTGGGTATACAGCCAAAGAAAATGGCAACGGCATGTCACAGAGATATCTGCACTCCCGGTTCACTGCAGAAGTTCCCCCAGTAGTCCTGAGCCACGACATAGCCTCATCTTCAGGTGGCAAGACAAATAAAACACGGTGTACATACCACACAGAGTATTACTCAGAATTGAAAAGGAAAAGTGTTTGGTACAAGGCGTATAAAGCCCAGGAACACTATGCTCAGTGTAATAGGGCAGACTAGCACTGTGTGAGATCACATATGCGAAGACTTTAAAATCAAACAAAACGAAACACTGAGCTTCGAGAAGGAGAGTGAAGCCTTGGTTACTGGGGCTGGGAAATGAGGTGGGGTTCAAAAGCCTTATGAGAAATAAGTGCATGCAATTTATAGCACAGATTGTTGGCTAAAACGAGCAATAATGCACAGCACACTTGGAAAACCAGTAACAGTGATTTCCTCATCGCCAAAGCAATAACTACATAAAGTGATAGACACGTTAATTAGCTTGGTCTAATGATTACACCCTTTAGACTCCTATTATGACTTTTACTGCACATCTCAAACACAGAGTCTTATGTGTAGGCTAGAAAAAAGATAAACTTTTAAAAAGAATTAAGAGTCAGCTTGATCTTTGAATCAACCTAACCAAACTAAACCATCACAGCTGATATGGTGGCACACGCCTGTAATCCTAGCACTTGGGAGACGGAGGCAGGAGAATCAGGGGTTCAGTGTTGTAGTTTTACTGTGTGGTATTCAAGGCCAGCCTGAGGGGCAGAAGGCTCAGACTCAGAAACAATAAAGCTAGAGAGAGATGGATCGGCCAGAAAATCACTTGCCTCACAAGGCCAAGGGCCTGAATTTGATCCCTGGAACCCACAGTAAAAAATTCAGGCGTGCCGGACAGTGGGGGCACACGCCTTTAATCCCAGTACTTAGGAGGCAGTGGCAGGAGAATCTCTGTGAGTTCGATGCCAGCCTGGTCTACAGGGCAAGTTCAAGGACAACTAGGGCTGTTACACAGAGAAACCCTGTCTCAAACAAACAAACAAACAAACAAACAAACAAAAACCAAAGCCAAAAAGAAAAACAACACAAGCAAACAAACCAAATCCAGGTGTGGAGGTGCCTGCATTCTTGTAATCACAGCAATTTGAAGCCTGGGTCCTCAAAGCTCAGCAACTACCCAATCTACTGTATTTGGTGACTGCCGGACCAGTGAAGAGCCATGTCTCCAAACAACACGTGGATGATGCCTAAGGAGCAACATCTCAGCGTGTCCTCAGACCTCCACATGTGTGTCCCTCATATACACGAAAGCGTACCTGCACACACAAACATGCACACACGCTCGCATATGCACAAGCACACCCTCAAAAACCAAATAAGTGGATACATAAACTTCAAAACACAAATCTTTAGTCTTTGGCTCACATGTGCTCAGACCCTCATTAAGGATGCGCATCGACGAAAAAGCACAAAGTGAGAATTTATTGTACTACATAAGCAAGCGTGCTGTTGTCTGACGCTGAATGTATGTTGTAAGACAGAAGACATTTTGGCCTTATTACACAAATACATCGCAATATTTTACTTAACAAAGACTGATGAAGCAGAGGGAATTTTCCAGGAGAGCTGATGTCACAAGTGGCCATCCAGGGCAGCAAGTACCAGGCTGAGTCTGCTGTTCCCCACATGAGGGAGGATGAAGCAGAGCGCCAAGTACCCAGAGGGAAGGAGCCTCCGCAAGTGCCCTCACTCTGTGTTCTAGGAACAGGCTCTTCTTTCAGTGTTTGTTATTTGACAGGCCCTTCACTTATTCTTAACATCACTGGCTCTGCTCTCTTGGGTTTTCTCCAGAATGCTCATCTGTGTGGGAGATTTACGGCTAGCAAGGGCGATCCTCTTAAAGGTCTGCCTGCGATAGAATGGCCCATTAGACTAAAAGTTCAATTCAACACAGGCGACTTTTTGTGAGCCTACTGTGTGCCAAAAATCTAAGGGCATAGAGGAGCTGATGCTTAGGGTCCTGCTGTGTTAATAGTACTCTCACACTCCCACTCCAAGACAAGGAACCAGGATTGGAGAACCTAGGTTCAGAGACAGTACATGCTTGGCAAAGGGCAGAGGTCACTGCTTTCCCGGAAACCTGGAGCTTGTCCAGCAGAGTTCATGGGTCCTTGTCAAAGTAGAAGTAATTATGGGCCATGCAGTGAAGTGCTGAAAAACTTCATATGCCTTTGACTAACTTGCCTTTTTCCTGGGATTATGCTTTCTGTGTGTGTGTGTGAGAGAGAGAGATTTTTTTTATCGTGTCTTTAAAAAGTAAAATTACTATATATTTTAGCCAGAATTTCTTTGTTAATATTCCTTATATGGCAAAATAAGCAGTCAGAGACCTATGTTGGTCTCTCAGGTGCTTTTTGACATTTTAATAGGCCTTGGAATCCCAAGACATGGAAAGTGCTGTGTAGTTGGGTAAGAACCCAAACAAACAACAAACAAACAAAAATCTCCACTGCTTTATCTTGAATATTTTGTTTCCTGGTTGCTCAAATGGCTTCAGACTATTATGAAGCCCCACAGAAGTAAATTTTGGAGTCTCTGGAATAATGCCCCTCAATGGGAACTTCTGAAGTCATGGAAATATTCTCTGTGCGTCTGTGTGTGCCGTTGAATATGCTATCCATCATCTACAAGCAAACATGTCACAAGCCAGGCAAACACCACAGGCTCTGGTGGTTACACTGAATTCTGACATCCTGTGAGTGCCAAGTAGGAATGAGTTGTGCATTCAGTCTTGCTCTTCCTGACCATGAAATAGGGGCTGAAAAGGCTTTGGTCCTTAGTCTACTCAGGACAATGGCTAGGAGACATCATCCTGTGAATCATCCACATGATATTCTGCCAGGCCATGGCCTCTGGTGTTTGCAGGGGTTGACTTGCTATTCTTTCTCTTTCTATTGTTCACTCTTTGCTTTGAAGGAGATGGTTGCAGCAACTGACGCCTGATGCATGTTTAGACACAACTTCACAGTATGTGGAGACAACATTTCCTTCTTGATCCAAGGTTGGGAAAACCCCTGAAGACTAAAGGCAATTGAGGGAAAGGTGACACAGGGTCTGAGAGACCACACAGGAGGGGACACATTTCAACAGAGAAACTTCTCTGCCATACCCAAACTGAAGCATTCAACATGCCAGAAGGCCACAGGCAAAGCTTAAGGTCTGTTCTCTTGGCTTGGTTTTCCTGAAACAAAGCTGTCTATGGGTGTGGTGAGGTGTTTTTCCCCTCCGTAGCTGTGATAAACTATTTAAATGTTTCCTACTGCAAGGCTTCAGAATTATTTAGTGACACTCCCTGGTAAAGGGTACCTCCAGAGACACACCTTGTAACCATCCAGTCGTGCGGCTCTGTCGCCTTAGCCAGCTCAGAGAATAGTATGGGGGGGGGCTGAAAACTGTTTGCTAAGAAGCCAAGACTGACAAGCAAAATACGTATTTCAGATGACTGATGTGTAAGTGGAGTAGGTATTTATGCTGGTGGCTCAATATCAGCTGTCTGTTTCCTTTCCTGTCTAGGATTTAAAAAAAAATAAACAAAAACAAAACCTCTCACATCATGTGATATTTTTGTCTCGTCTTCATGAATCTGCCTTGCCTTCCAAATGACATCTTAAATGGCGTAGCTGCTGATCGCATTGCACAGCGAGTAAGAGAGGAGGCTTCATTCACGCTCGTAAGCTAGTTATACATTCCTTCCCTCAGAATGTGCTAGAAAACACACGCTGGGTGTCTCCTAGAAAAATCAGCTCTTCTCTTTTCCCAAGCCTGCCACCATCCACCTCCTGCTTACTACCCTCCACCAAGACTTAACAGTTCAGAAAGTTTTCATTTTGTGATACATTGGAAAAGAGTTCTCGTCTCTGCCCTTTTCAACACCTAGAGGAAAATGATTAGGGCTTTGAGGACAAGGTGAGAGCCACTGGGCCCAAAGACCACAACTAGTTGAAACCCTAAGTTCTCTTCAAGAGGGCAGGAAGAATTCATTGCTTTAGCTCTGGTTCTTTTTATCTAGGGCCGTGTTACATGTAAGCACCTTCCACACCAATGGCTTAGCTTTTTTTCTCTTGGAGATGGTGTCGGTTTTGGGTTTTGCCTGACTTCAGTTAGCTTATAATTTACATTTTTGCTTTCTGACATTCTCTTTCCTTAAGAAATGAGGAAATGAGCCATGATAAGCCTACTTTGCTTTCTAGCAGGAATCTGATGTCTTATAGTGTGGGATAATCATTTTCATTACTAAACTATTCCTACTTCACGTTTTTTAAAGCAGGTATTACATATAATAAACAGTGAGATAGGAGTATAATTATACAATTAAGTGTTTATTTTTTTCAAAGATTTGCTCAATGCCCAACATCACATGGCTTATTTTATTTTATTTTTACTTACAAAAATAATTTATTACCACACTGTTTGTTTTACAATATAGTAGCCTAGCAAGTCTCAGTGACTCTTTTTTCCTCATTTATAATTTCTTTAAGCATTAAAAAATTTAAGAAACACAGTGCCTAAGAAGACCAAGGAGAGAAAATCGGGACAAGAGAGATGGCTCAATGGATATGACTTGCTATGCAAGAATGAGGACCTGAGTTTGGATCCCAGAAGCCACACTTAAATAAAGCTAGGCATGGCTAATTGCCTCCTGTAAGCGCAGCACTGTGCGGGAAGGGAGATGAGGGATTACTAGACTGTCAGCCAACAGTCAAGTTTGTGACTAACGAAAAAGTGCAGACAGTGACAGAGCGGGGCCAGATGCTATCTGGTCTCTCCCTGTGTACACAGGACCTGTATATACATGTACACATTCATCACACTCATACACAGCACTGCTCACACATTCACACAAACTTATAAAATAAAGAAAATTGTCATTTGGATTGAGTGGTGCACGCCCGTAATCTCAGCACTCGGGAGGATGAGGCAAAATGATGGCAGTGAGTTCAAGGACAACCTGGATTACATGGTGAGACCTTACATCCATCAATCAATCAATGGAAAGGAAAAAGAAGCTTGTATGTTAAATGTGTGGGGACATTCCTCTGAGGATATAATAGAAATGCATAGTAATAAGACATTCAAGGTGTTTTGTCAAAACACCTTTCTCTCTAATTTAAGTCTACTATTTATCTTCTTACATCTTCTAAGATTTTGGAAGTGTCTTCCAAAGTGTCTTCACTTTATCAGTGATAACAGGGATAATAGTATAAATGCCTCAAAGAGTTTATTATTTTGAAAACTTGCAGCCATCATGACAACATCTTATGCTATTAAAGCCTTCTCACTCTTTATCCTTACTATATTAAAGGCAATCAAAACATTAGGACTACAGTTAAATTAAAAATGCAAACTATATGTCAGTTAATGTGTTAAATTGGTTTATAAACTCAAAGATCAAGCTTAGGTTGGATTTTGCCATTAATAGAACTGATTTGAGTCTATAACACAATAGCTCAGTTATTGACTAAAGTAGGGGAAAAGGAAAGACTTAAAGGAGAGAAAAAATAAAGAAGGAAAAAGTTCGTATCCCGGTGTCCACTGTCCTTCTCATACTCTATGAATGCATTTCTTGAAATTGTAGGCATCTGCCTCAGTCTGCATCAACACTGCACACTAACAATAACATCGATGGCCCACTACAGGCCTGGAAGAATGGACCAACTACATTATAAGCATAATTGTGTGACTTTGGTTGATCATAAACGATCTGGGCAATCTGGTATCCTACCAGAATGAAGCACAGGACAAACTGTCTACTCCAGAGCCTGTTTCAAAGATGCTGCAGCTAAACCTCTTGTCTCTAGTTCCCCGCCACACCCTGTGCCCCAATAGATTGCTTCTCAGATGGTAAATTAGTCTAGCTCCAATCTTCAGGATATAAATAAAACAAACCCCTTAACACAGTGCTTTTCAAATTAGTTCACAGTACTTCTGATATCTCATTAATTTTACTTATAACATTCCCTTTGCCAATCATTCCCACTGCTGAATAGTTAGGGCCAAACAATTTGATAAGGTTTCCTCTAACAATTCAGTATCTCTGAGCACTGGACAACTTCCTGCTGTGGAAAGAGATTGGTTGTTGCCTCTCATATTTCTCATCCCACATGGTCTTTTATTAAGCAATTGTTTTTTATCCATCAACCATTGAAAACCCAGTTTTGTACAGACATGGGGGCTCAAAAGGCTGCTATGATCTAATGGTGAAACCACAAAAAATGTAAAGCTATTAGTGTTGCAGGTGATTGGCAAATATTTTGTTTCCCTCGAAAAGTTAAACCATTTCTTGCACCTGTGTAAATTCCTTCTGGGCTCATTGCCACGAGTCTGTTTAATCCAACATCCTCAGCAGGGAGAAGTCTGGAAACAGGGAAAGAGGGCCAGGCATCCGTACCTTCCTGCTTTATGGAAGACAGCTTTCAACTGGCAGTTTTGGTTGTCAACTTGACTACACCTGAGATCAACTAAAAACCCAAGTCCACCTGTGAGGGATTTTCTTGACTGGATCATTTGAGGTGGAATGGTCCATCCTAAATTTGGGATGATTGTGGGGGATTTTCTTACATTCTTGTTGGTGAGTTCATTTCCCCTGCTTCTGAAGTATTCACTCACTGATATTAGGAATTACTATTTCTTCCAGAACAGACTGAAGATCAGCAGCTTTCTAGGACTTCCTTGGGACTCTGGCACTGGACTGGGGCTGCTCAGACATCCAGTCTCCTGGATTTAACAACCATTAGATTCTTGGTCTTTCCATTGTGAGACAGCCATTTCTGGACTACCCAGACCATACACAGCCTGTAAGCCACTCTAATATATTTTATGTATATTGTCATTCTACCAGTTCTGTTGCTGTAGAAAACCCTGAGTATACAGTATATTAAAATTTAAAAAATTTATCTAAGAGAGGTTGCACAATGTTCTGCAGTCCAGTGAGGAAGAGAATCTTTGCAGTGAACCAGGCATGTCTGTTTTAATTTTGATTTTCTTTCTGAGACATTTCAGAAAGAGTCCAAGGAAAAATTGTTTAACCTGGTGTGAAAATAAAATAGATATGAATGTAATCCTTCAGCCTTCCAGCTCTGGAGGCAATACTACGAGGCAACTTAGTAGGCACAAGTAGGCACAAAGTCCACTCCCAAGAGCATTCCCAAGAACAGAAATTTCTAACCAGAGATAATAAGACACAGAGATAATGAGACAAGTATGTCCAAGGCTTTTGTGATAAGATGGATCCACCCATGTCACTGTGCCTTCAACCCCTACTGCAGATCTTGTATGTAGGAGCACAGTATGTAAACATGAGTGAAGAGTTGTCTAATCATCTCCAGATTCTGCATGCCGTGGGCTGCTCAGCAGAGATAGGAAAAGAGGTCTAGTTATCCAGGTATATTGATTTTAATCTGTTGGAAGACCTTGCTAGTCAGAGGTCAAAGCCTTTCATGGTCTGGAAGCTTTTTCCAAAGCTTGGCAGCATGAGAACTTCCTATGCAGAGAAACTTCTGCTTTCTACCTGCCCTTATCTAGAGAAAGTCCCTGGGCCCAGAGGACTGACCTTATCTGAAAGCTGTCTCTAAAGCTGGATGCCTGATTTATCTTTAGGATGATCCTTGGCCCAGTTTCCTGCTAGAAACCTCCCCTGCTGTACTTATGGTAACTAAGACTTATTCTAGGAGCTTTGCTATAGGACCCTGCTGTCATATATGAAAGCTTATGACTATACTATGCCACTTACTACTAACTAGGTTTTGTCCCCAGGCTCCCAATCTTATATATTTCCTATACTATGGAATAAAGCTGAGCTGATTCACTGAAGTCATTTCCCGGAGGGCTTTCTCCATTGTACCCACAGCCGTCTGAACCCTGTTTCCAGCTTCTGCGCCCTCCACTCTCATGGACCACGACACCAATGGTCTGGAGGAAGAAGCAGAACCACATTAATCTAATTGGTTTGAGAGGTAGCTTGCATTTCATGGATTATAGTTTTATGATTAAGTGCTCTTTGTTTTCTGTGGTGGTTTAATTTCGTCAGGTGGGATGAGACTCACAATCCCTTGGGAGATGATTCTCCGAGCACATCTGTGAGGACATCTCCAGGGAGGTTCACTGAGGTGGGAAGACTCATTGTGAGCCGCACCATCCTACAGCCTCAAGTCGTTGACTGAACGAACGAGAGAAAGCAAGTGGAACATCAACATTCACTCTATCTCTGCTTCTTGTCAGGGAATAAAATCCGCCGGGCTCCTAGACCCTTGCCACTACACCCAGAGGCACGCTTACTGCCGTACTTTCTCTGCCATGATGATGATGATGATGATGAGCAGCACTTCTAAGACTGTGGGCTGGAATGCAGTCTCCCTTCCATGAGCCGTTTTTTTTTGGAGGGAGGTGTGTGGTAGTGGTCGTGGTTGTATTTGCCACAGCAGTGACAAAATAACAAGCACACTGCATGCCATTGCTCATTTTCCTGTTGATCTTTGCAATATATCACATCTTTTCCTGATTTCCAATGCACACAACCTTAGCTCGTTGGGTAATGGACAACACCAGAACTTGCTGTTATTAAAATTACTACCTACTGTAGTAATTTTAAATTTTGAAAACCTGTGAGAAATATGGAATTATCTGCTTATTATGCTATTATCATGTTTCCCCATGTCATTGCAGGGGCAGGCTTCATTTCTCTGCTTGTGTTCTACAGTTATATAAATGTCTTACTATTAAGTGTGATTCACACCTACTTTTCCTGTTTATTTCCATACTATGATGGTGCTAACACAGATGTGTTCCTTATCTTTCTTATATGCGTGCATATTTACAATTAGGTGTGTGTACCTGTGGATGGACAGGCATTTGTGGGAGGCCTGTACCTGTGTACACATGTGTGTAAGGCTAGGCATTGACAGGAAGTGTTTTCCTCAATTGCTTCTTCTTACTTTGGAGTCATGATCTCTGTCTCTTGATAAACATGGAGCTCACTGGCACACTAGACTGACTGTTGAACTCCAGGGGAATCCTATCTCAACATCCCAAGCTCTGGGATTACAGGTGTGTATCATTGCCATATCCCATTTTAACATGGGTGCTGGGATCCAAACTTAGGGACTTATGCTCATATGAAAAGCTTGCTACCAACTAAGTTATTGTTGTGGCATTTGTATGTAATAAATGGTGAAGGCCCTGGTAACTGTCTACCTTAAATAAGTGAATGTTTATGGGTTCTGAGCTTTGTTTAATCCTATAGAAATGTACACATTTTCTGAGCCAGGAACATGGCTTCTTTATTAATTTTATGTACTACAAAATTTGTCACAGTTTATTTTTCACCAAATTTTTATAGCGTTTTGATGGGGAAGCTTTGTTAACCAATTATCTGCAAGAGGTGGGACCAAGTTAGGGTGTGGCTTTCTGGGACCCAAAGAAAAATGGGTGCATGGCCTAGGTGCTCTCTCTGTGGTCCCTCCATGGCACAGCTGATCTAGAACTTCTTGTTCCTGTTTTGTGAGTTTTTCTCCTTATAATAAACAAAATATAATTGTTTATCTTTTAGCTAGCCTGGTTATTTCCCAAATTGAGCTAACTTCTACAGCTGGTACCCCAATCGTGGGGCTCGAGTCTCCAGCAGCTTTAGTCAGCCGCTGTCACGATCCACGCCATTCATTTGGGTATAGAATTCCTGCACAGTGGCCCTGAGTAGCCGTTAGCCATGGTCCTTCTCATTTTCTCATTAAACGTCTCAGAGAGCCTTTTCCACCTGCAACTGTGTGGCTGGCTTCTGGGTCCAGTATGGGATGTGGTTTCCCTGCTTTCTTGCTCTTGTTGTGCTTGTGCGATGGCGGACCAGTCAGGTACTTCTGCAGAGCACACACTCTGTGATTTACACTGAATAATTGTTTTTAAGCTGAGCATATCTTTCAGCATTTTATGCTAAAATTCAGATTCAAGCAGGCCACATGGCTACAAGTGCACCATGACACTTACTGGAAGGTAACGGTTATTGCATCTACTCCAGCTCAAACTCAACCACAGGTAAGATTTATAATTTAAAATATAAATTATAAATTTATAATTTAAAAAGGAAAGATGATGGATAATTTAATAATCCAGCAGTTCAATAGCCTTTTTACTTATATTATGTATGTTGTTATGCAAGGTTTATATGATTTCCCTCCTACATCCCTCTATTTGATTGTGGGGATTAGATTTGTCCTTCATATTTTCTCCTTAAAAACATGGTTGGTAATATGGCCAAGAATGAGGAACTTTCAGAAATGATACAGTCTTTACAGACTAATAATTACCAACTAAAAGAGAAATTCAGCACTCTGGAGAAGGATACAACCAATTTGACAAACAAAACCCAGTTAATGACAAAGGGTGCTGAGACATTGTCTGAGAGAATTTGTACTGTTGAATGTATTAATTGGACTCTGTCAAAGGGTTATGATAGATTGACTAATAGAATGTCTCTCCAGGAAGGTGATATGCATGTTTAAAAATTATGTTTAAGAATGAGACATTATCTCTACTGGACAGACTTTACACCTTGGAATCTTCAATGAGGGCATTAGAACAGAACACTGGACAGGAGATCCAGACTTTACAAAAGACAATGGTGAAAAGATTTGAAAAGATTGAGGAATTTATCAAATTTGATGACCAGGGACAAAAGGTACAAAGACAAAATTTAGCCTCATCAGTATGTATAAAACTCTGAGATAGCTTACCCAGAGTTTTACCTGCTTTTCTGGTGATATCAAAAAGAGCATCTGGCACCAAACACCCTAAGGTAGTCAAAGAATATATATATATGGGAGCCAATACATATGACTGATCTATCTAAAGGAAATTAAGCAAGCAATTGTATTTCATGGAATATATTCATCCTTCATTAGGGAAATGGTCAAAATGTGGACTTCAAGCAAGAAGGCAATGCCACAAGACTGGATTCAGTTAATCTCAGCAGTCCTAGAAAATGGACCTCAGTTGCTTTGGAAGTGTTACTAGAGAGAAGAAGAAAAAAATTAGAGCAACAGGGAAAAGCAAAAGGACTTGAGATTTCCCAAGATAAAATTCTGGGCAAGGGACTTTACTCTGATCCTCAGGATCAGGCTCTTTACAATGAACACACCTTGTCCCTGTGTAGCACAGCAGCTTTAAATACTTGGGACAGAATTCCGGAACTAAGAAATATAATTGAATTCTATATTAGAGTTAAACAGGGTCAGAGATAACCCTTTAGTGACTTTTTTCAAAGATTAAGGCTATACAGATAGGGGTAATAGATCCAGAAGCTAGATGTGTACTAATTGAATCTTTGGCTTTTGAGAATGGCAACTTAGAATTCAAAAAGATCCTTGGGCCTCTAAATGTCAGATCAGCACCAATGGATGAATGGATCTTGCATACAATGAATGTTGAGATACTTGAATATAGTACTGAAGCTTGGGTAGGAGAAGTAATTTCCAATGGTATGAGGGGACATCAAAATACCAAATGTTTTAATTGTGGTAGAATGGGACATCTGAGAAGGGATTGTAAACAAGGAATTCCTAGGAATAATGTCTCCTCTGGGAATGGCAAGAACAGGAAGACTCAGCCTTTAGGTATATGTAGGAGGTGTGGCAAAGGCTGACATTGGACTAATGAAGTAGGTCAACAAAAGACAGACAAGGCAACCCGATACCACTGAGAAATTCCTTGGGGGGCCTTTCACAGGCCCCCATGACAAATGTGATCCAATCATTCCCAGTTACTATGGAGAACATGTGTCACCAGGAACATTAAAAAATCCAGTGCCTACTGTAAAAACCATGCTGGTCTGGATGATGGAATAGATATGGAGCATAAATCAAACACTCCAGTAGGACATAAGAAATGCATATTCTGGCAGACTTCTATAAATGATCAAAGACCAAATCTAAGAGTGTGTATAAATAGCATTTTTACTGAAGGCTTACTAGACATGGGTGCAGATGTAAGTATCATGTAAGAATTTTGGCATCTGAATTGGCCTCTTCAAGAGGTAGATATTCAGTTCCTAGGAATTGGAACCCTATCTCAAGTGAAACAAAGCATGAGATGGGTCAAATACATAGAGCCAGAGGGACAGAGATGGAGGCTGAGGCCTTATGCAGCTAATATTGCAGTGAATGTGTGGGATCATGACCTAATGCAGCAATGGAATACCCAGATTAATACCCTTGCAGCCCCCCAACTTGTGTTTCTGGGGAAGATATTAGAAAATATAATAGACAAAATCACCAGCCATTCAGGCTGTACATGAACACAAAGCAATTGACAACCTTCAAAGGTACTAATGGCCCCACCTTTAAAATGGTTAACTGAGAAACCAATATGGGTTAAACAGTGGCATCTAACAGAAGAAAACCTGCAGGCTATAGAACAGCTGGTACAAGAATAACTAGATAACTAGATGCTCACCATATTGAAGTATCTACCAGCCCTTAAAATTCTCCCATATTTGTTGTTAAAAAGAAATCTGGAAAATGGAGAATGTGACAGATCTTAGAGCTATCAAAAAGGTTATTTAACCTATGGGCCCTCTATAATTTGGAATTCCTCTGCATTCTCTGTTACCAAAGGGGTGGCCTCTCATAGTTATTGATTTAAAGGATTGTTTCTTCACTATACTTTTACAAGAAAATGATAGAGAAAAAATTGCCTTCACAGTGCCTACTTATAATAATTCTCAGCCTACTAGGAGATATCAATGGACAATACTCCCGCAGGGAATGCTCAATAGCCCTGCCCTATACAAATACTATGCAGTCAGCCATTGGGAATATTACATAAGCAATTTCCTAAGTTTATAATCTACCATTACGTGGATGACATTTTGTTATCCTATTCAAAAGCAGATCCTTTAGAAAGAATGTTTGAAGAAGTAAAGAAAGTTTTGTCTAAAAGGGGATTAAAAATTGCACCTGAAGAGATTTGAAAAGGAGATTCTGTTAATTACCTAGGTTACAGAATAGGTTTACAGAAAATTAGAAC
>LOJH01000130.1:60524-74060 GCA_001685095.1 Ellobius talpinus | reverse complement strand
TTGGAAGAGCAGGCAATGCTCTTAACCACTGAGCCATCTCTCCAGCCCTTCTGGGGCTCATTTATGTTGTAGTGAGTCAGATCCTCGTTTTTGCTTTGTGTGGATGTACTACTTAAAAATCCCTTCACTTAATGAACTTTGGAGTAGCTTCCATTTTTGTCTATGTGTGTAACGGTTCTGTGAACATTTGCATATGGTTGTTACCCTTGACTGGCAGGCCACTAAGCCCAAGATGTTCCCAGTTGCTGCCTTCCCAGTATTGAGATTACAAGTGTAATACCATGCCCAGTTTGCTGTGGGTATTAGGTATCGAACTCAGGTCCTTTTTGACTTACATAGAAAGCACCTCACTGACTAAGCTTTTCCGTCTACATGGTAAACTGAAATTAGAAGCAGCAGTTAATGTTACTGAATATTGATTAGAACTTTGAAATCTTTGCATAGTGCTTTTTTATTGTGAGAGAAAGAGATGTTATAGGACCAGTTTTTCCAGCCATGAAGCTGAATTTATCTGTTTTGCTTCATGTGAAGGATTTTATTAATATATAATAATGTATTATTAATATACAGACTTGGAAAATGATCTCAGTTAAGGCTCTAAGAAACCTGTAAGAAAAAAACAGTTCAGCCTGGCTATGGTGGCTTAGTCCCAGCACTCAGGAGCAGAAGCAGGTGGATCTCTTAGAGTTCAAGGCTAGCCTGGTCTGCAGAGCTAGTTCCAGGGAAGCCAGGACTATTCTATAGAGAAGTCTTGTCTCAAAAAACCAAAAAAAGAAAGAAAGAAAGAGAAAAAACTGTTGAGGATTGGCGTGTGACTCAGTCAGTAGAGTACGTGCCCAGCATGCAAGAAGCCTTGTATTCAGTCCCCAGCACAGTGTTAACCAGACAGTGTCAGACGTAATCACAGAACATGAAAGGTGAGAAGTTTATAGTCATACTTGGCTACATAGAGACCTTGATGCAGCCTGGGATCCATGAGACCCTGTCTCCGAGAGACAGACTTGGGGGTTGGCAGTGATGACACCATTCAGCTGTCTCAGATCTTGGGACAGAAGAGGCTGTTACAGTCAGATTCCCCTCCCATGTAGTGGCTTCCATGGTATGTGTAAGTCTGAAGTCAGTGATGGCCGTGTGAGCGAATGCCAATCTAGAGCCAAAATGTCTTGTTCTACATTTGAAATTATAATTGTTGTCAGCCTTCTGCACATTCTGTTCTCCTCATAGGCCTCGGGAGTTCAGGTTGCAGATGAAGTATGTCGCATTTTCTATGACATGAAAGTTCGGAAATGCTCCACACCAGAAGAAATCAAGAAAAGAAAGAAAGCTGTCATTTTTTGTCTCAGTGCAGACAAAAAGTGCATAATTGTTGAAGAAGGCAAAGAGATCTTGGTTGGAGATGTTGGCGACACCATAACCGATCCTTTCAAGCATTTTGTGGGAATGCTTCCTGAGAAAGATTGTCGCTACGCTTTGTATGATGCAAGCTTTGAAACCAAGGAGTCCAGAAAAGAAGAGCTGATGTTCTTCTTGTGGTGAGCACTTAGAATCCCGAGCTTCTGTATATCCGAGCTCTTAGAGAAACGTGGGGACCAGAATGGTACTAGAAATGTTGGGGTTTGAGCCAGGACCGTGCATGTGCTAGGCATTCCCAGACCCTCAAGATAACCTGTATTGAAGCTACTCGTGTTCATTGTCAGAATGTTTCCCAGCTTTCATAGTCTTAGTTGTATTGATAGTTTAGCTATGTTGTCTACTTGAAAGAACATAGTTTTACGTAGTTTATTTTGTGGATTCTTAGAACTTGTTTCTAAATCAAAATTCCTAGCTTCTACCAAATGTTCCTACTGGTAAACCAAAGCCCCTCTTTGCTCTACTGGACACATATTCTTCATGTAGGTATTTGGAGTGTGTATTTTTTGAGGCCACTGATACTGTTCCTTCTTTATTGTAGTTTGCTATATGTTCTAGTTAGGTTACCACTATGTACAAAGGGATATTTAATTTTTAATTTAAATTTTAATTGGTTAAAAATGATACCGCTGTATTTTGAGACAGGGTCTCACTGTATAGCCCAAGCTGGCTACTCAGCAATAACCCTTCCCAGTGTTAGAAGTACTGGCATAGTCTACCATGCTCAGCTAAAATCCATTGTTTAGCAGAATGAATATCTATTTCCAATTTGTAGCAACATATTACTGACAGATGTAGAGCATTTCCATTGTTGCAAAAGATTCAGCTGAGCAGTGTTCTCTAGTTAGCATTTTGAAGTGATTTATTAGCCTTTTCTAGTTATTCTAGTCTTTTCAAGTATTTGACATTAAGCCTTAGACAAAAGTCTTATGGCAAGGGATGGTGACACATACTTTTAATCCCAGCACTTTGGAGGAAGATGCAAGAGGATCTCTGAGTTCCAGGCCAGCCAGGGTAAAAGAGGTACAGAACTGCAGGTCAAAAGCATTGATATTTGGAGGAAAGTAATGGTGGATTCCATCACTTCTCTTCCACTAAGATTCCACTGTTAAACCAGGATGTGAGACTGCAAGCGTGAGGTCAAGGTCTGTGTGTGGGAACAGACAGCTCCCATCTCTGGAGAGTAGTGTGTGAAGATAATTACTGAGGGACTGGAGAGATGGCTCAGCGCTACATGCACTGTGCTCTGCAAAGGACCATGGTTTGTTGTCAGGTAGTTCACAAGAGCCCGAAGCAGTTCCAGGGAGTTTATGCCCTCTTCTGGCCTTTGTGGACACCTGCATGCATGTAGAACACATACAGTCAAGTAACCACACTCATGGACATAAATGAAAACTTAAAAAGGTCATTATTGATAAGCCTTGAAGTTAGTAGAATTTGGATTTGAATGAGGTGCATTAATTAAACTTTATTTCTCCTATACATCACTCATAGTGTTAGGGCTGGGGAAACAGCCCTATGAATAAAATCAGTAAAGTCCCTGGCTTTGGGGAAGTTATAGCTGTGTGGCAGGTATGCTGGCTAAATAGGCTTTTAAGTTGGACAATGGTCTTTTTATGGCGTAACTTTTTTCTTCACTATGGTTATTGTACATGTGACCATCTCTAACTTTTACCTTCAGAGGTGGGAAATAGAAATCTAGATTCTGAGGCCTGTCTTATTTCTGCTGGAGACTGTTTAACATGGTAGAGGCTATACTTTTCGCTAAGGCCATCTTTTCACTCTGGCATCTTTCTGTCTAGGGCACCAGAACATGCGCCTCTGAAAAGCAAAATGATCTATGCGAGCTCGAAGGACGCCATCAAGAAGAAATTTCAAGGTACAGGCTAGACTTTCCTATGAAGTTTTATGGGTATAGTGAATCCCTGACTCAGGATAAGAATGTCTCTAAAATCCCTTATTTTCTTTGGTGAGCTTTGGCAACAGAGAAGGGAGAAATGCCCTCTGAGCATCTTCTGTCTTGGACTGGTCACATTACATCTGCAGGCCTGCGTTCATGACCTTTCCCATTGGCTGTGCATCACTCTGTAGCTAGTTTTAAGCCAGGTTCTTATATAGCAGGTGGTTTATGTTATTTGTATTTAATAGTCTGCTGCTGTTTTTTAATGTAGCCCATGACAAGGCTGTAGAAAGGAAATGTTCATAAGTGGGGAAGAATTCTCCTATCTCTCGCTTTATTGTTCCATGGTATAATTTCAGATAATTGATTCATCTGGGTCCAAAGGAAAATACACTCACCTTGAGCTGGCCAGTTGTATTTGACTTGCCACTGGGTGGCTGGGGTCTGGATGAAGTGGCCTTGGCCAGACTCCAGCCAGAAGACATTGGTATGGTAGAAGAGCATGAGGCACAAGCCCCAGAGGCTTGCACAGGGCTGAGCTTTCTGTCTTAACTGCTGTGTGACCTTGGCTCGAATCAAGAACCTCATGGGCCTCAATTCTCTCTGCTCTGGGGCAGGAGGCTTGATCTGAGTGTTCTTTTGCCACCTCCCTTCCACTGTGATGTCCAAGCAGCGGAGGGAGCCCAGGTTACAAGGGTTTACCCAGTGCTGGTATCGTTTGCTTTCTGTGACTGGCGTTTGTATTCTTAGAGTAGAACTGGTTCGCCCTAGCTTGTTTTAATGAATTAAAGAATTCCTGTTTCCTTTTCCAAGTCCCGCTGCTGCTCAAGTAAGTGGGTTCTTCATGCATTCAGGTTGATGTTGGGGCTCCCTAACCTGTCAATTGATGCTTCAAATGACTTCTCAGCTTCAGTACTGTGATGAAATCCAATAGTTAAGGGGAATTGCTACATTAGACTTGATTTAGGGATATTAAATGATAGACACCTTGAAAATTTTTTTAGTGGAATCAATGGCTTTCTAAAATTAGTCCAAAGTTGGCTAAAAACTGACCTGTTTGAGTAGCGTTTGAGAAATGATCTTCAAATGGTAGACACTCACTGTGCAGCTGCTTTAAAACATGCAGTTCTGTGCAGAGAAACCGTTGTGTGCAAGCCCATGGGTGAGCTAGTTCTACAGTGTGCTGATAGAATTGTCCTAAGGCCCCCTCAGTGCCACATCTTAAGTGTTCACTGCCTTAAGTGTGGTAGTGTGGTGTGTAATGCCACCACAGAGCTGTTTTCTGTTTTAGTTCATGCTTGCTTGCTTGCTTTTTAAAATTTATTTATTTAGATTTATTCTATTCATCCATCCATTCATTCATATATTTTGTTTTTTGGGGGACCCGGTTTCTCTGTGTACCCCTGACTGTCCTGGAAATCAGTCTGTAGATCAGGCTGGCCTCAAGCTCAGATTCACCTGCCTCTGCCTCCAAAATGCTGGGATTAAAAGCGTGTGCCTGGCTTCTGCTTTGTTTTTAATTATGTGCATATGTGAGCATCAGTGTGTGGGTTGGTGCACATTTGAGCGCAGGTGCTCTCAGAGTCCAGAAGAGGGCACCAGATTACATGGATCTGGAGTCACAGACCATTGATTCTAAGTCATTCTAATGCTGTAGACTGATCTCTGGTTCTCTACAAGAGCAAGAAGTACAAGTATTCTTATCTTAACCATTGAACCATGTCTCCAGCCCCCATATTTCCATTTGTTTTAAATAAAAAGATACTAGGCCTGCCTTTTTATTGAAGTACAACATCTTTAATAAAGTATATACTCTAAATTATTATAGAACCCCACAAAATGTTTCTTGATGCTCACTTTCATTTGTACCCTTCTCCTACCTTTCCCTGAACCCTAGTGTTAACTGGTACCCTAGCATCTAATGGCATACATTAGCTGGAGCTGATTTAGAGTTAAATAAATGGAATCATAACAGGATGTGCACTTGTTTTTCTGATTGCTTTCAGTCGGCATTATGTTTGTGTCAGGTCATCATTTTGATTCATGTGCTTATACATTATTTCTTCCTACATTTGGATAGCATTCTGTGGTCCATTAATACACAAGGGTCTTTAGTTTGCTACTTTAGAGAAATAGTAAGCTACTACATAATTCTAAATAGAATTTGTTTTTCTCTCTAGGCATAAAGCATGAGTATCAAGCAAATGGACCAGAAGACCTCAATCGGACTAGTATTGCAGAAAAGCTTGGTGGCTCCTTAATCGTAGCTTTTGAAGGATCCCCTGTTTAGATCATCAGCCAGTGCCACAAATTGAAAGCTTCCATGTTTAACACTATCCTTTCACTATAGAAGTAAAGCAAATATATTAGGCCAGGATCTCACTGAGGGGAATTTGTCTTGTAATCTTTATAGTAAACTAAAAATTCTATAGATGTGTGCAAACACCAACACCTACTTAAGTCTAGCCTCTAAAGTTTCATTGGTGTGGAATTAAATTCTTATTGGCCAAATGCCTATTTTCATGAAGTGACTTAGAAAGATTTTGTTGAGCTCAGGATTTTAATAACACAATTCACAAACAGTACAAGGCAATGTGAAGCAAACTCTAAATCTTCACTAACCTCAGCAGTTACTTTTGTTTCCTTTGCTTAGAAAACTGATTGTAATCTATGTATAATTTTCATCCAAATTCTCTATTTTTCCTTGACTTAAACAAAATAATGAGGTATCATTTTCTTTAGTGCGTACAACACTAATATACACTAACAGCAGTAACTAAGCCAGGCAGTCTTCATTCATCAGATATATCATGAGACTGCTTCAGAATTGTGTCTGCTTAGAATTCACGCTGATCTTGCAGCACGCCATCCAGAGCACGGTGCTGGAATGCAGGAAGCAGCCCTGTACCTGCAGCAAGAGGCTCCCTGGGCTGGGAAACTGCTTACAGTGACTTTGTGTCTTAGAAATCATGGTATATCCTCAGGAGAATGTTCAGTGTCTTGTAACAACTAATTATATTGCAAATTAGGGCTTCATTGTAATCTACTTCATTAATGAAAAATGATAAAGCAGTGTATTTAAAAAAGTCAGGGTGCTGTCAATCTTTAATTTCTCCTTCAGAACCCTGCTGCGTCTGGTATAGTAGGATGTGGAAGAATGTTGAGTGTGTTTTCTCTGGGGCCTGGGAGGACGCAAATCCCTAGAGCAGTTTACCAGCTATGTGGGAAATGGGAACAGGTACCACGGATGGGCACTCACAGGGGCCTGCCTAACGACACTTGGAAGTGATAACATCACAGGCGTGACACCACACAGTGTAGAGATGCACAAGCAGCTGAACTTAGAAGTAGCAATGCTGGCTTTATGTAATAAAGGAAGCATTTGTAACTTACCTTTTGTGTGGTTATTTGTCAGAATTGGAGATAAAGAACTTGTCTTCTGCATGTTTTCTTATTGTTGTGATAAAGATAGTGTCCAAAAGCAACTTGAGGAGGAAGGGTATACTTTTATTTCATTTTACAACTCCCAGAACCCATCACTGAGGGAAGTCAGAGCACAAACTCAGACATGGAGGAATGCTGCTTACTGGCTTGCTTTAGTTTGTTTTCTTACCCTAAGACCATAAACTCAGGGGTGGCGCTGCCCACAGTGGGCTGGACCCTTTTAAATCAATCATCAATTAAGACAGTGCCCCTAAAGACTTGCCTATAGGGCAGTCTAATAGGGGTATTTTCTTAGTTGAGGCTCCCTCTTCTCAGAGAACCCCAGCTTGTGTCACATTGACACCAAACAAGCTAGCATACATACTTTGCCTATGCAGTGAGTCCTCCAGGTTTTGGCATTTCTGACTAGGAGGGGTCACAGCTCACTCCTCTGCTTAAATGAGAATGCAACTGTAAAAGTTGGACATATTTTTCCTATTCCATGTGTCTATCTGAAGGAAGCAGAGTGGCAATTGTACTTTCATCAGACTCCCTTTAAAAGTTGGCTGCTTGTCATTCATCCTGAATTTCTGTGCAGCCATTGTAGTGGGCCCCATAGTCTGTGAGGTCAAGAACAGCCCGTGGATGGCCCAGGTATTGTCCGGGGCTTTTTAGAACTGTTTGTGACTGCTGCCATCACCGACAGCTCTGTGCCTCAGAAGTTTGGGCTCACAGGTTTAAGCAGTCTGTAAGTGAACATCTCCAGAAATGTTAATGGTTCCTGGAACCTGTTTGTCTCATGTAGGTGGCTTTTGGGGAAATTTCAGGGGACACCTAGTCTGGGCTCCAAGTTGTGCTAACAAGTATTTCATTTCAGTTCTGCTGTAGTAGTTGAGGTTTACAAGTTTGCTGACATTGGTCAAAGAAATGCCATTTGTAGAAGACATTTCCACTCTCAAGGGCTAACATACTAAAATATCTGTGGTCACTGAGAAAGATGCTCATGATGCCAGTGCTCATAGAATTCCATCAAGAGTTGGCTATGAAGTGTGTTACTTCCGAGATTATTAGTCTCGGGAAAACAGCTGTGACTTGGATAGTTGAGTCCGTCCTGGTCTTCCTACAAAGCTGCCTAGGCCCTTGGCAGCTTCATTCCTGCAGCCCACTGGAGAATGAACCTGCCCAAAGGTTTGGAGTCATTTTGAAATAACAAGGTTCGGGCTGCCACTGGAAGAAGGGACACTAGGTGCATGACACAGAATGGTCAGGGGAACAGGGGTTCCTGAGGAGGCTTCAGTCACACAGTGCATCAACTGTTCTGCTGGCCAGTGCAACTGGAATGCCTCTGGGCAGCCCTTCAGTAGCCAGCACCTAACTGCACAGCTTGACTTGTAACAAGCCCAGAAGCCATGACTCTAGCCATGCTATCCCTGCTACTGTGCTGAGTTCTAGTTCTTTTAGCCCTTGGGATTTAAAGGTTGGGTTTTTAGTAGATGAGCTATGAGAGGGGTGGGAAAACTACCTCCTTTGGCCTCAGAACTCGTTAGATCCAAACCTAAAGAGAACTCAGGGAGAATGCGTTTGTGGAGGGTGTCTTAGCCTCCTGCCCAGCAGGGTCTTTGCTAAGGTGGCCTATTGTTCCTGTCCCTTACTGCACAGCTTCCTGCAGGCCAGCATCCTGCCTGTGGACCACACTCTCAATGCGAGTCGTGCAAGATAAGAACATGGTTGTCACAGCAGTGGTCTGTGCTGTACAGCTTCCAGCTCGGCGGTAGAGGCCACCACAGACATCTCTGGTGGCAAGGTGGGATCTTCCTAAAAGGAAGCATTTGGGCAGCTCTGGTACTGAAAGAAATGTGGCACCCCAAGGAGAGCGTATCTCCAGAGAGGATACCTGTTTTCCCACCTCCTCGGCCAAGTGACTGGAAGCCTGGACTGCTTAAGCATTTAGTCTTTGTGGATAGGGAGCAGTACTGACCAGGCTTCTGTGGTGGTTACCGTGTTGAACCTCTTTCACATTCTGCAAAAGGCCACTGCTAGTCTAGTGTCTGAGTTGCTCTTCTCTGCTCCAGAGTCCTGTGATTAGAACCTTGTTTAGGAACAACTGGGCAGCTGAGGCGAGATCCAGCACACTACTGCTACTGTTCGCTGCCTGACAAACTCAGGCTCCCTCTGCTGGCCTGGGAGGTGGCGCTGCTGGGCAGGTTTGGAGGACTGATGGGCTCTTTGAGCCAGAGATGCTGTGGTGTCCACAAACTACCCAGGCCAGCTCCCAAACAGGCCTCACCCTGCAACATCGCTGGCTTATCTTCCCACCCTCCCCAAAGGGAATACGGTTCCCACTGGTGACAGTAAGCAAAAGCCAGGGACTAGACTACAGACCCAGCTTGGGTAACTCCAGGATCCTGCCACCTTTCCTCAGTTCCTCTTTCCTTTCAAAATGGGTATAGCTGGGTGGTCCTAGTGCACGCCTTTAAATCCCAGCACTCAGGAGGCAGAGGCAGGAGGATCTCTGAGTTAAAGGCCAGCCTTGTCTACAAAACAAGTTCCAGGAGTGTTAAACAGAGAGACCCAGTCCTGTGCCATCAAAGAGCATCTTCCTAAGCACGGGGGATGTTAGCACTCTCCCGACTCCTGCGCCTTCAGAGGAAATCTCCCTAAGTATGTGGGCTGTTAGTTCCAGGTCTTCCCCCATTACTAACCCATCTGGGCTTCATGAAATTTATTCCTGTAAGGTTCAGTTCCCCTCAGACTACTTGAAGCAATAATTCTCAACTTGTGAGTTGTGACCCTTTCACAGGAGTCGCCTGAAACCATGAGAAAAGCTATGTCCATTACGACTCATAACAGTAGCAAAATTACAGTTATGAAGTAGCAACGAAAGTAATTTTATGGCTGGAGTCACCACAACATGATTGTGTTAAAGGGTTGCAGCATTAGGAAGGTTGAGAACCACTGACTTAAGAGTTCCCGTGAGTCATCCATAGCTGGACCCATGCATGCATTGATTTTCCTGTTACTTCTTCCTATTCGGTCTCTCAGTGGGAAACCAAAGTCTTGGGTTTCAGTGGCCCCTCTCCCCCATGGCCTCTGAGGGGTTCGTAACAGGTATAATTGTTCCTTGTTGACAGTCTCCTCCTGTCAAGCACTGCCCAGCCACATGACCTTAATACCGTCTCAGCCTTACCCTCTCCCCCACAGCCGAGCGCCATCTCCCAGGACAGCCCTCCAGCACCTTCTTGTTCATCAACACCAACACACGCCATGCCTTGGTGGCTCATAGGGGCTTGGCCGTGTGGTCTCAGGTGTAGTGTCAGAAGATCAGACAAGACCCCAGTGCCGGGCAACACGTTGGTTTTAATGGCATTGACATCCAGGCAGTCACATGTCAGTTCTGCTTGGCAACTTCCAGGGGTGAGGGCTGCAGCTTTGCTGGGCTGGGCTGAAGCCCTCCAGTCTGCTCAGCAGCCTCTGAGAACTCACCACCTGGCCTGTTGCTCCCCGAACCGGCCCCACTGAGAAATACAGACAATTGCACTGATTGACATAAATCCCGAGCGTTCTGAACTCCCAGCACACCCCGGTCTGTCAGCGTTGATGAGGGCTTTGGCGTCTGCTCGAGGTGGTCCAGGGCTGCTCCCGGGAATAGTGTTTATCAAATGTGACAAAGGTTCTTTTACAGACTGGGGGTCTGGAAGATTTATTTCTGTGGTTCTGAGACTTGTCTCCAATGGCTTCACTGGAAGTTGGGCCTGGATAACGCTGTGTTGGTTGGTTTATTTGTAAGGAATGTGTAAGGCATTTTGGTAAGTTGAACAGTTTGCCGAGGAGACTCAGACAGAGGTTCCCTCCTTTGAGCTGTTACCATCCTCCTGCAAACAAAGTGGAGACATGAAGGAAAGGCCAAGGCACCCCTTCTTGTCCCGTGCCCAGGACCCTCAAAGCTTTTCCTGGGGGCAGTTCCACAGACACCTCCAGACCTTCAGAGAGGCCCAGAGCTGACTCCAGGGGCTTGGGGGTGCATGCAGAGGGACTGATGGGACCCTATGACTAGAGGAAGGTGAGGTGAGTGTGGCTGAGAGTCTGTGGTCCTGCCCCAAGGGACACACAGGCCGTAGAGTGAAGACAAGCTAGTAGTGCAGGTGTCAGCTCCCTGGGGGCCCTAAACAGCAGGGACCAAACCTCTGGAGGTATGGAGGCTAGCCCTGCAGTCCAACCTGCACCAGTACTTACTGCTTTTTCCAGCTGTTCTTGCAACTTCTTCACTGTGTCCCTCTCTTTTGTCAGCTGCTCCTGGGTCGTCTTCAAAAGTTCTTGAAGCTTGGTGGCGGCACGCCCCAGGTCACTTGTTAACCTCTTCTCTTTTTCTAGTCTCTCCTGTGGGCCAGAGGGTTGAGAGAAGTCAGGCCCCATGTGATATACCGGAAGAAGAGAGAGCTCTGAGGACCTCCAAGAGCACAAGGCAGCTATGTGGTTATTCAGGCAGACAGTGCTGGCTCGGAGGAAAGCCTTTAATGACAATGCTGCCTGTGTCCTGCCAACTTCAGCTGCTGCCAGGACAGTTTCCTGGCCTGATGGTTTACTGTGCACTGCCCAGTGTGAAGGCTACTACCTGTGTACCTAAAACATGACTTCAAGCTATATAGAGCTTACATTTAATTGACAACTAACTTGTGACTGAGACGTGACTTAGTGCTGTCAAGTGCCCTCCACTAGGTGTGGCCAGGGAAGCCAGTGCCTGGGTGGTTCTCTGGACTGGCCCCTGTCCAAGGCCATGAATGACTGGTGATTTAAGAATGACCTTCCTAGGCTCATATCTGACTGCTTAGTAAGGAAGTAGCACTTTTGAGAAGGATTAAGAGGTATGGCTTACTGGAGCAAGTGTGGCCTTGGAGGAAATGTGTCTCTGGGGGTGAGAACTGAGGTGTCAAAAGCCCATGCAAAGTCCACTTCTTTCTTGGCCTGTGGATTAGGATGTAGCCCTCAGCTACTGTTTCAAAACCACGTGTGCTGCTATGATAATGGAATAAACCTTGGAAACTGCAAACAAGTCCTCAATTAAATTTTTACTTTTTTTGTTTTGTTTTTCAAGACAGGGTTTCTCCGTGTAGCATTCCTGGTTGTCCTGAACTCACTTTGTAGCCCAGGCTGGTCTCAAACTCACAAGAGATCTGCCTGCCTCTGCCTCCTGAGGACTGGGATTAAAGGCATGCGCCACCACTGCCCAGCTAAATATTTAATTTTATAAGAGTTGCTTTGGTCATGGTGTCTCTTCACAACAATAGAACAGTGACTAAGACAGTGGCCAAAGCCTTTAAGACCTACAAGTCCAACTGGTACCCCAGTTCCATCCTCTACCTTCAGCTGTGTAACCTCTTCTACTCCTGAAGACTCCAGAGGGCCAGCAGCGCGGAGCTTCTCCAGCTCTTCCTGTAACCGATAGGCTGTGCTCTGAGCCTTGTCAGAGAGGAGAAAGGTCTGAGTCAGAGGCCTAGTAGGTCAAACCTGGTTAAATTCACCTAGGGGTTTGGGGAGGGGGGCATCCCCAGCCAAAGAAGGCAATAGCTCAGGTTAATCCACATGGCTGGATCCACATGGGCAAGAAGCTTGGACATAGTCTACAAGCACCTAGGCCTTCAGGATCCCCCAAAGATGTGGACACCCACAATGTTCCTCGGGTAGACTCAGCACTAGTGCCCACTCACTGGGGCCCTAGAGCTTCTTAGTCCAGGTGCCACCTGGTGGTTAAGCTGGGAAGCCCTGAAAGCATGTAGGGACTGAGGGCCACTTGGCAGGGGCTAACCTCTTCAAACTCAGCTGTGAGCTTCTGCCGCCGTGTTTGCTCACCCTCCAGGATAGCCTCTGTCTGCTCCAGCTGTGTTTTCAGCTGTATGGAGACACAACAAATGTAACTGCAGCCTGGGGACAGACCCAAACTGAAGCTCCACCTTCTAGCTGCTTCTAGGACTCCTTGGGCCTTTCCCTGTCCTGGGGAGTCACACTCAGTACTTTCCTCCTGGGGAAACAGTGCCTCATACTCAAGAGAGAAACAGAGAAGTTGAAGAGAAGCTGGGAAATCATTACCATTCCAGGAGCCTTTCACAGGACTCACAGGATAGGAAAGACCCCAAAGCCATGAGTCTGATCCCAGGTTCGCAATGGGAGCCCGACAACAGGTCCCTGCCTCCGGCCAACTGTTCTTGGCAGCTGTTCCTTTGGTCAAAACACTAGAAGATATCCTGCTAGCAATGACCCAGGAAATGGCCACAGCTAAAGGCAAATCCCCTTTGTGGCTACAGACCCAAACCCAAGCTGCAGGCCTGTCCAGGAGCCCCTGGTATTATGAGGACTAAAGGCCCTGGCTACCTGCTCTTGACTC
This sequence comes from Ellobius talpinus, assembly GCA_001685095.1. Classification (NCBI taxonomy): domain Eukaryota; kingdom Metazoa; phylum Chordata; class Mammalia; order Rodentia; family Cricetidae; genus Ellobius; species Ellobius talpinus. Next base: position 60,948 of record LOJH01000130.1, on the reverse strand, counting down.
TACCTTACATTCTGGGTACCTCTCATCCAGACCAAGCAGGATAGAAAGGGTGGCTAGCAGTGGGGATTGGAAATACCTACTACGCACAGTTTAGTCAACATAGAGGCTGCCCACCCTAAGTACCACCTGGGGAGTTACAGACACATCTGAGGACCAGCTCATCACCCTAACCTTCATAGGGTCCTGCTCGGCTGGAGGGACAGCTAGAGACCCAGCCATGTCACCATCCTCTACGTGGCTCTTCATGTCACTCAATTGCTGCCTGACCTGAAACAGGGGAAGGGTATGTTTGTACGAATAAACAGCTAAAGGCATGCAGGTACACATGTACACACATACACGCGCGCACACACAGAGAGAGGAGAGAGAGGAGAGAGAGAGAGGAGAGAGGGGAGAGAGAGAGAGAGAGAGAGAGAGAGAGAGA